>JAQFVV010015683.1:0-12346 GCA_028023455.1 Epiperipatus broadwayi
TATCATTGCCTTGTTGTTGTTTTGGAGCTTTTGTACATTGATGTGGCTTTGTGATTTTAAGTCCACATTCAGTGCAAAATTTATTTGGGCAATTTTTTATTATACGAGTTCTTTCTTTAAATGAGAAACATTGAGGAGAAATATCTTTAAATGTTATAGTTAGCGGCGATGTTTCTGATGAATGTATCATAGGAATATCTGTTGCGTTACTGTTTTTATTTAGAGTGAATGAGAACGTTGCTATATTTGTGAATAGAGGAGTCATAGCATTTTTGTTTAATTGATATTTAAAATCGGAGACGTTTCTGTATTGTTTAAGTAATAGTTAGAGATCTATTTCTGAAAAATCAATATGACATTTTTTAATTTGACCTTTTAACAAAAGAGGGTGCATAATATCGATATAGCAAATCATTTTTTCATTAAGGAATTTAATATTTTTAAATATATCTTTTTGTATCTTGTTGTGAAACTCAAGGCATAAATATCTGTTGTTTGGATGGTCTAATATTTTATAAAGGTAATTCCATAGTTTCTTTTCTGTTAATAATTGATACAGTTCATCGATGGGAAATTTTGTGAGATCACAATTACTATTTGTTACGGTTATTATGACAGATTTGTGGTTGTGAAATTTTTTGAAAGAATGTAATAAATTTTGTGGAATGGTAGAGTGAAATTTGTCTGTATAGTAGTCATATAATTCCGGAGTAATTTGTTGAGAGTTTGAGAAATCTGTGTCAATTGTTTTATTTTCATCATTTTCATTATCAAGATTAAAAGTATCTATAATGTCCTCCGATGTATGTTGAACGTTATTTACCACGCTTGCTGAGTAATCTTTAACAACTCTTGCATAAGTGTTTATGTTTGATAAATTTCCAGAATTAGATGACTTGGTTGGTGAATCGTGTTTGATTTCACTTTTATTGGTGTTTTTAACTTGATTGCAGTTATCGACTTTATTATTTGTTAGATTAGGAAAATTTTTCATATTAACGTTAAGGCTTTCTCCACGTATTGTTGTTCGGAGCTTTTTTCTTCAATTTGAAAAAGCCCTTTAGTTAGTGGCTTAATTTTTTTATTTAATTTTTGATTGTTTTTGTTACGTGAATCTGGGTTAATTCCAGAATGAAAATTGGAAGGATCAGTACTAGCTATCAAATTATCATCGATATCATTGGATTGGTGAGGATTGCAAATTTCATCCATTATGGTAAATTTTAATGGGTTATTAAACAACCCAAAAAATGGTTATATTTAGGTAAGAAATATTAAAAACAGACTTACCTGTTTGTTTGAAGCTGTTTAATAGTACTTTATAGAAGTGTTGTATATATAAACGATCATAAAACATACAGTAAACTTTAGAAAACTTTGATTTTTCTAAGAGCCAAAAACGACGTGCTTGCAAGGCATGGCGGCCATCTTGACTACTAAACTACTACTACTACTACTACTACTACTACTACTACTACTACTACTACTACTACTACTACTACTACTACTACTACTACTACTACTACTACTACTACTACTACTACTACTACTACTACTACTACTACTACTACTACTACTACTACTACTACTACTACTACTACTACTACTACTACTAGTTTTAAAATTAATTTATTACATAAAAATATACATGATTTGATTCTACAAATAAGGATATACATGATTTGATTCTACAATTAAGGATATACATGATTTGATTCTACAATGAAGGATATACATGATTTGATTCTACAATGAAGGATATACATGATTTGATTCAACAATGAAAGATATACATGATTTGATTCTACAATGAAATAAATACATGATTTGATTCTACAATGAAATATATACATGATTTGATTTTACAATGAAATATATATATGATATAATTTTACAATGAAAAGTGTACATAATTTTATTTTACAATCTGGTTTCACATTTTTTTTCCTTTATTCATCTTAAATTAAAGTATTGTGTGATTATTAAGTTTAATAAATGTTTGATAGTCACTGTTACTTGCAGTATTACAATTGTTTGCAATTATGTTTTTATTATCCAATTAATGACTTGCAACTATTCATTCCTAATTTTGTGGTAGTTTAGTGTTTTCTTGCTTGAGTTAGTAGAAACAATTTTTAACTCTTCTTTTTCGATTACTACATCTATTTATATTTGATTAGAGCTAAAGTTTTATTAGACTCCAGGTTGCTGCCACTATGTCAACTGGGGCAATGAGCCGGTCCCTAGTTTTAATTTTCTCCAATTTATTTAGGAACAGTGACTCCAATTTGCGGGAAGTGGGGTTAAATACAAAGTGGCATCTAATGAACCATAATGTAAATAGCAGATAAATAGAAATCCTGATTGTTGGGAAAAAACCTTTTGAAAAACTGTCAATTAAGGTATTGATGGTAATTCTATTGTTGTGTGAGATTGTGGTGATCAGTTGCCTATATTTTGTCAGTGATGAGCAGTTCAGCAAAAAATGATTCATTGTTTCTTCCTCTCTGTTGCAGATGGAGCACACAGGTTCTATTTTTGCATATCGCATTTTCCTTGAGAGAAATTCATTAGTGGGCAAGGCCTCTAAATTGATTTTAATCATGAAATCTAGGTATTTCGGTTCGAGATTCCAGTACTTATATTTAGTAATAATTGCTTTATTGTTTATGTTGAGAAAACTGTTAAGCGATAATTGAGTGTCCATCTTGTTCAGGATTTGATGTGCAGTCCAATAATCAATCTTTGTGCTGAACTCATTGTTTGTTGGATTCCTGTTAATATGTTGTAATAGTTTATTTAAAAACTTGTTCTTGCTAGGTGGGGGTGTATCAGTTGGTTCTATTTTTAAGTATGGTTGAAAAATAGGGAAATTGGTGGCAATTTTAACTAGAGTATTATGTACTCTTTGGAAGTAGAAGGTGTTTATTGAGTGCAATGATAATCCATTAAACTTTGTATGCTTCTGCAGATTCTTGATGCTTATTGAGACGGCTTTCTTATTCCAGATCAATTTACAACATAATGAGTTTATTTTTCGAATAAAAGCCTTGGTAAAGCTAACAACTGGCATATAATAGTTAATTTTGGGTAGTATCAACATGTTAATGAGTGTGGTCTTACTGTGTATTGAAAGGTAGGCCCTAGAAAGAGAGTTCATAATTTTAGTAATTGATGCCATTAGCTGATTTTGAATGGCTGTCCTTCTAGCAACCACTGACAGGTGGAAAGGGATTCCCAAAAAGGGATGTGGGGGGGGATTTAGTTAGAGAATCATTAGGTTTGCCTGTAAGAATATTCCAAGTTGCCATTTTACCAGTGTTGAACTTGAGTGAGTAGTCGTGTGTATATTTGTTTAGAATGTCTATTAGCATGGGTATATATTTCTTGGAAGGTAGGAAGACTACTATATCATCCATAAAGGATATGTGGTTTAAAGAGAGATTAGTTTGAGATAGAACCACAGGTGGCAATTTTTTTTCCATCTCAATCAACAATGGGTTAATATAGGAAATAAATAAGAGGGCACTAAGTGGTGAGCCTTGTGGAATGGAGCTGTGTGGAACAAAACTGACAGATGATTTTCCATTTAATGTAATATGAATGGACCTATTGTACAATAAATTTGCCAGAATGTATCTAAGTGATAAAGGGATGTTGTACTGTTCAAGAGCCCCCAAAAGCTTATCAATTGGAATGGAGTCAAAAGCCGCCTCAATATCCAGCTGGACCACTATTGGTGCTGCCTTTTTATTAACTCTGATTTGATCAATCATGGCTCTGAAAAGGAAGAGTGCTTCAGGAATGGAGCTTCCCTTCTTTGCGAATTGATACTTTGAGATTTTTTGCAAGATGAGTGGTTGAATTTTGTCTTTAACTAATGCTTCAGCTACTTTAATAACCAGTGGAGACATGGAAATTGGCCTAATATTGCTTAGTGGTGTAGGATGAATGGGTTTTTTGAGAAAGGGAACAAGGGAGATAGGGTATAATTGTGGAATAATATGTATTTGGTTTGAAAGATGGCTGAGCATGTTTTGAATTATTGGTACAGTGAAGTAGTTAAGGTGTTCTAATATAAATTTTGGTATTGCGTGCATTCCAGGATGTGCACTATTAGGGTACTTTTTAATTTTATTCATTATTTCTTCATTAGTAATATTGTGATTGTCTTTAAAGTTGTTGAGCTTGAGATTTGTCATGCTAGGATGGGGGCATGACTGGAGCTTATTTTTAAAATAGTCAAACAAAGGCACAATCATTCCTTCCGCAGTTATTATTTTAGAGTTGTGCAGAATTGATGTGGGCGTGAGTTTTTTACTAGTATATCCTAGCGCCCAGCATATGTAGTCTCTAGACCAGTTATGCGTATTTTTTAAAAAAATTTTTGCTTTTTTGGTAGCTAAGTAATCAGCCAAAACTAATTGAGTTTGCTTGTATTCTTGCTTGAGAAGTAGAATTGAAGGTATAGAGCAGGTATTGGCTGGTGTGCTTCTAATTTTTTGGTGTAGCAACTCCAGTTTCTTCATCATATGTGTAGGTGTCGGATTTCTGCATGTGTAATGTTTAATCGTGGATGAAATGATGTTTATGAAGCTGAACCATGCTTCTTCAGGTGGAAGAGAAAGTATATGAATTTTATTAAAATAAATGTAAATCTCAGAGAGGATGGCTTCTGGTGCACTGGATTTGAGAAGCAGTCTAGTGGTATTAGTTAGTAATGGAGCTTCAAATACAAGCATATTTATTTTAATAGTGACTGTAAGTGCCAAATGGTCTGAGAAAACAACTGGTATTAGAGATGGCTGTATTAGAAAATGTAATTCTGGGGAGTAGAATACAAGGTCTATTAATGAGGAATTTTTCCTAGTGTAATATGAGATAGAGTTTGATGAGAAGAATCCTTCACCACTCATAAGTTTTTTATTTAGTAGGTGAAGGTATTTGAAGGTGAATTTAGAGTATGGCATATTAAAATCCCCAATCATGACTGTGGGAAAGGGATTGGTAGCTAGTATTGCATTTATATTAGTGATTAGCTGATAAATGAGGCTCGGTTGGTTGTATAAGTATACTAGGATAATGTTAATTGTGTAAGCTTGATTATATAAAGTTGTTATGCACATATGTGAGTCCAAGTATAGTATGTTTATTGATTGAAAAGGAGAAGCACGGTGATTGATAATTCCAACTCCTGCAGATGAGGTGTTAGAGTTGGAAAATCTATTAAATCCAAACCTCTGAAAGTATCGGTCAGGCTTGATTATTGAGTTTACTGATAATTTGGTTTCAGTGCATAGAAAGAGATGCGGTTTGTATAGTTCAATCCAATTGGATATTGCATAGATTCTTTGGAGAGAGTTTAACCCTCTGACATTAACAGCTACTATAGAAAAAAGCATGTTAGTTGATTAGGAAGGTAGAGGAATGGTACAACAAGGGCCATCAGCAAATGCCAATTGGAATATTTCTTCTAAGTTATTACTTATTGCACATGTTATACCCATCAATAGAGTGTTTTTGAGGGTTTTGAGGACCTGATTACCAACAATAGACCAGTTATGCTCCATCACAAGGCAAATGAAGGAGTTCAAATAAATCAAGTCGGCAAGCCAATAACAGACCATTACTAGAATAACTGATTCCATAGTGATAATAAAGTTTAGAATTGCTAGGTTATCTGGGCAGCCACTGATGAGTCACCCTTTGAACCTCTGGAAGCTCTCCTATGTATGTCCACACCTTCCTTGTAGACATCAAGTTGACTAACTTCATCAGAAGATTCCTGCATTGATTTTCTAGTACAATAAGGGTTTTCAGTGTTGTCATTATTAACTGGGGATGTGTTAGTTGCCTTCATTTTTTTCTTGACTGGTGCAGAAATTACACTTTGGTTCTTATTTTTAGGGGCTTGGTTAGCCTGATCCTTGTCACAGTTTGAATTTTCACTGGGATCAACCTTAGGAATTGCTCCATTGTTTTTATTTTTCCTCTTGTTTTTCTTACCATTTTGAAAAGAATTACTACTTTCAGTCATTGTTGACATGGAGTCAGCAGAAGATTCTAAATGGTTAGTGGATTCTAGTGGACTGGCCTCACTCATGGATTGCTGATCAGTATTAAATGATGTTAGCAACCCAGCACTACTTTCCATTCTTGATTGTTGATCAGTGTTAAAAGAAGGTATAGACTCTGACCTGGTTTCAAGAGTGGATTCTTGGACTGTGTTATATGTTGTAAGAGAGCTGGTATTATTATGTGAAATTATTGCCGAGTGTGTGTGTGTATTTGGTTCTTGGGTGGTAATTTGATTTGTTTGTGATACAATACAATTACCATTATTTCTTTGCGGGTATGTGGTTAGTTGTTTTTTTGCATTTATATTATTTGAGCAGTCGTGTAGCTTGGTGATTTTGAATCCACATTTGTTACAATATTTGCTAGGACAGTCGTTAACCAAATGCGTTCTAAGTTTGCATTCAAAACATTGAGGTGGAATGCCCCTAAACGTTATTACCAGTGGTGACGCTTCAGTGTCATGCGTCGTAGGAATGTCGTATGGAGAAATATCTTTTTTCATAATTAAACTAAATATTGCAGTGTTAGAAAATACGGGAATAACTGCTTTTTTGTGATTAAGATATGAGAAATTTATAACTTTGCCATAATCTTTCATTAGCAACTGTAAATCAGCTTCATTAAAATCAACATGACAATTTTTAATTCTCCCGTACAAATGTAGGGGGCGACTGGTGTCAATGTAACAAATTATTTTTTCCCCAGAAATTTAATATGTTTTCGGAAGATTTGTTGTTGAGTCCTATTGTGGAACTCCAAACAAAGATATCTGTTGTTCGGATGCGTTAGAACTTTATATATGTATGACCACAGATTTTTATCTGTTAACATCTGGTAGAATTCATCAAAAGGAAAACGACCAAGATCGCATTTAGAATTAGTAACCGTCATAATGACGGTTTTATTGTTTTCGAATTTTTTGAACGAGTTAAGGAGACTAGCTGGTATTGTTTCGTTAAATTTGGTATTAATTTGATCGTATACTTCAGGAGTAATATTTTGAGGCTGTTCTTCTGTAGATTCGTCATCTAAACAGCAAACTTCCATTTCATCATCAAGGCCCATCACCTCTGCCAAAGAATCAGAAGTGGTAATACCACCGGCGATAAACGATGAAGGGGAGGACCTAACGATTCTGGCGTAAGTATTACTATTTTCATTAGGTGTTCTATTGTATATTGAGTTTCGTGAAAAGTGATTATTTTCTCTATTGTTATTTTGTACTTGAAATTGTTTCGTTGTTATAGGCTCTGATTTTGATTGACTATTTTCCTTGTTTTCTTTCACTTGATCTTGACTCGCTATTGTAAACTCTGGATATTCATGCTCGTTGTACATGAGCCCTCCTATTTTCACATTTGATTGTATGGAGTTAATGAATAGTGACGAATTAATAGAATTTTGAGTTGTGTTGCTTGATGCAGAAACGTTTAGCGTGTTGTTTCTAGGCCCTCGTATTTCTGCGTCAGAGTCAACATTAACTTCCGAATTTTCTGTGGAAAAAAGATCACGATTATTAATTGATTTAGTTGATACGGAATACATTTGGTTACTATGAACTAAAGATTGTGAATTTTGATTAATAGTAAGATGATTTAAGGTAGGATTAGATTTGGATTTTTCAATTTGGCCGTTAGAAGCCGCCATTTGTAACGTATTTGATGGATCGTTGTAATCCATCAAAACAATAAAAGAATTATCTACAATAGCACAAGGGTTTACTTACCCCACTGCCTCACAGTGTGTCAGTGATACGTTTATAACTTGATTCAAACGTTTTTAGGATACAGATTTCACAATAAATGAATAAGAAAAGCAAATAAAACTGAGCAATGCTAGCAAGAATTACTGCTTGTCCACCATCTTGTCTATATATATACTACTACTACTACTACTACTGCCACAGCAGCGGCAGCAGCGGCAGCAACGGCGGCAGCAGCAGCGGCGGCAGCAGCAGCAGCGGCAGCAGCAGCAGCAGGGCAGCAAACAGAGCAGCGGCGGCGGCAGCAACGCAGCAGCAACAGCAACGGCAGCGGCGGCAGCAGAGCAGCAGCAGCAGCAGCAGCGCAACGGCAGCAACAGCAGCAGAGCAGCACAGCCGGCAGCGGCAGCAGCAACAGCAACGCAGCAGCAGGCAGCAACAGCCAGCAACCACAACCAAGCCAGCGCAGCTGCTGCTACTGCTGCTGCTGCTGCTGCTGCAGCTGCTGCAGCTGCTACCGCTGCTGCTGCTGCTGCTGCTGCTGCTGCTGCTGCGCTGCTGCTGCTGCTGCTGCTGCTGCTGCTGCTGCTGCTGCTGCTGCTGCTGCTGCTGCTGCTGCTGCTGCTGCTGCTGCTGCTGCTGCTGCTGCTGCTGCTGCTGCTGCTGCTGCTGCTGCTGCTGCTGCTGCTGCTGCTGCTGTTGCTGCTGCTGCTGCTGCTGCTGCTGCTGCTACTGCTACTGCTACTGCTACTGCTGCAGCTACTGCTGCAGCCAGCAGCGGCAGCAGCGGCAGCAGCAGCAACGGCTAGCAGCAGCAACGGCAGCAGCAGCAGCAGCGGCAGCGGCAGCATGCACGCAGCAACGGCTAGCAACCAGCAGCAGCAGCAGCAGCAGCAGCAGCAGCGGCAGCAGCAGCACGACGACAGCGACTAGCAACGGCAGCAAGCAGCAAGCTAGCCAGCAGCAGCTAGCAGCAGCAGCAGCTAGCAGCAACAGCACACAACGGCAACGGCAGCAGCAGCAGCGGCAGCAGCAGCAACAACTGCAGCAGCGGCAAGCAGCTACTGCAACACGGCAGCTACTACTACTACTACTACTACTACACTACTACTACTACATTAATAATCCAACATAAAATTATAAAAAGATCATAAAAGGAAGCACAGATTTAAAATTCAGGATCTAAAAATAAAATGTAACACTTTCTTTAGGAAAAAAGAAAGACAAATAAATTACATTGTCAAAAAATATACTTGAAATATTCTTAAAAGAAATTTATTTGTCATATTAACTATCTTTATTATTGAAGTTCATAAACCACTATGATGGCAAATTAAGGAAGTTGATTAAAGGACTCAACTTAATTCTATAAAACTTATATTTTAACCCATGTTATAAGCTAGAAAAGAACAATGCTAACAAGAGATAAAACATTGTGGGAATAGAGCTGCTTGTCAAAAAAATATGATTGCAAATATCCTTATTCAAATTAACATCATGTCAAGGACAATATTAAAAGATGTACAATGTATTACAATCAAGCAAAGAACTGATCTCAGCACAGAAAGATATTTTGTAAAGGAGTCTGAGTCACCAACATGAAAACCCAGATGGTGACTGAAGATTGTATGATACGCTACCATTCAATTCATGCTAAGGAGCTTTCCTAGGAGGAAATATTTTTGCATATTTCCCAATGTGTATTACAAGATTTGGAACTAAGGCTATACCATACTGGACTAACAGTCCAAATTATATTTTTATACTGTTTTATTCTTGTTTCACACATCAAATTTGTTTCTCTATTTATTTCACACATTAAATTTGTTTCTCTCTTTTGAAATAGAGAATCAGTCTATCCAACCATCAATTATTCTAGAGGGAGGGGACCCCACAATTCTATTTATGATTTTATTTTTAATTTAATAATAACATTTAGGAGCAGACTCCTGAACATGCTTATCAATTGGTATATTAGTCTAATGACTTGAAAGGTGAGACATTATTCTTATTCAATATTAAGCACTCACACTTTGACAGATATAATTTATTTTGTTCAATGTTGGTGTTCAATTAACTTAATTATTAATTATTTGTTATTCAGAATGAATGACTAAACACTTGAATAATTTGTTTGTCCTATCATAGATCTGTTTGACATAAGAATAGGAGGGGGTTTCAGAATATAAGAGCAATCTTCAACAAACTGTCATATATATATATATATATATATATATATATATATATATATATATATATATATATATATATATATATATATATATATATATATAAATATATAGAGGGAGAGAGAGAGAGAGAGAGAGATAGAGAGAGATCAGAAATTACTGAGCAACTGCTATTAGATATTTTATTTAGCAGAGTTAATTGTTAAAATATAGGTTCATATTTTAATATTGTATTCAATGTAAAGTTGAAATTATTGAATTAGAAAGGTAAATGACCATCCATCATAGGGATAAATGGGGTGAATGCAAATGAAGGATGATCTTACTCACACAAGCATTAAATATTAGACACATACACTTCTTTGTTATAAAATTGTAAACAGCAATCATCATCAAAACTAATTAGATAAATATTAAATATTAAATCAAATTAGTTATCTGTTGTTTGATTTTTTATTGTTCAATTAATCACACTATATGCATATACAGTGCACTAATCAAATACAGAATAATCATACCTTAAAATAAAATACATATACAATCTCCCTGAGTTTGAAATCTGTCGCATAATGAGGATCAAGTGAGGTAAAGTAAAAGAAATTGTGCAAGTGTGAATCTCATCACACTCAATGATTTATCATCATGATACCATTTTCTAAATATTGAAAAACTCATCATATAACTGACTTGCCTTTTCTATGAGGACCAAGTGAGTAACCATAGTCAAAGAGTTGCAGTTTCAGTACTGTAAGTTGTTGGGCATGATCACATGTAAACTGACTATCCCATATA
Source organism: Epiperipatus broadwayi (assembly GCA_028023455.1). Lineage (NCBI taxonomy): Eukaryota > Metazoa > Onychophora > Udeonychophora > Euonychophora > Peripatidae > Epiperipatus > Epiperipatus broadwayi. The sequence continues at coordinate 10,762 of JAQFVV010015683.1, forward strand.
TATATATATATATATATATATATTTATCTTACATATATATATATATATATATATATATATATATGTAAGAGTAAAGCTAAACTAGTTATTAAAATAAGCAAACTTACCCCAAATTCGCAAGTAATTCAGACTAGACAAAGAAAATATATTCTAAAACACTACTAATGATTTCATTGCTACAAGCAGAATTCTCAATGGATGGAATTATTTATAATTGCTTGTAGACTAGTCTGGGTTGAGATAAGTTTGATTATATATTTATAAATGTGTATTATTATTAATGAAGGATTACCTTTAACATATTCAATATATGTTTCCGCCTTGTGAGTTTCATCTTGCACTATTTCTGTTGTGACTGGTTTCTCATTTTCCTTTTGATGGTGGGTTATTATTCCATTATCTATTATAAAAAAAAAATTAAAAACAAATATTTTAACAGCAAACTCTTAAATAACATACTGACATAATTTGTATATGTACACTAACTGATTTTAGCTATTACATATTTGCTTAATTATTAAAATTAGTTGCAATAATATTGTTAAAAATAAATATTTAAATCTTGATAGAAACGACAACACACACAGATATATATATATATATATATATATATATATATATATATATATATATATATATATATAGTAATGGAGTGGGTTTTTCCCGATGTGTAAATAGGTTGGTGAGGTCATCACAGTCAATATGTAAGTATATCGTTGTTATATGTACCTATCCATACCACATACACATTGATTCCATTCCTAGGAGAGGGGAGATTAAGAACTAACCAAACATTAATTATACACCTAACTTAACTCATCCATGTCACGTTTCTTTTCTGTTATCTGAGTTTTGAACCCATAGAGATTCCACATGATAGATATGTGTAAATTTATGTATGTGTTTACTAATAGATGTGAGGTGGAATTGTTTGTACATAAATAATATATTCATAAATATGTGAGCAGATATGACTAATTGAAAGTTGAATATAGAAAAACATACCTAGAAACATAATTTAATATTTGGATAAATTTAGTATGTGTTATTTACAGTGATTGATATTTAAGCAAAAAAAAAAAAATTAAAGAAATTATAATCATTTGATTAGATGTTTATAGTTATTCTTTGTTTATAATTGGTTCCAAAGATTATCTCAAACCCTGATCCCTTGAAGGAATAGCCATTCACTTCCCATAAAAACATAAATACGATTAAAAATCCCATATACAGGATTGACATAATTATCTCTACTTTCTAAAACTATTTCTTGAAAGTCTGAAACCCATTCATTTTATTCACCTGCAGTATCTGGCATTCCTATCTGTCATTGTGTTGATTTTGGATTACCTTCTTATGTGCAATAATCATAATATAGACAAGAAAAAACATTTATGACATAGATAGTTAATCAAATAGTTAAAGATAATTATTATTATGAACAAACAAAGAAGAAAATGTATGTGTTGCAAGGATATACATGTTAGTATTAAATACATATTACGTAACATCTTACCTTTCCCCCTTAATGATGACCATGTTAATACATAATCAAGCGCTAGACAAATTATATTTTATTTTGTTT
>JAQFVV010015684.1:0-12342 GCA_028023455.1 Epiperipatus broadwayi
TTCCAATTTTGAGTTGATTTTTTATATCACAAAAATGAATTTCTTTGAAATATTTTTGATGAATGCTAGAAAAATACTTGTTTTATTTTGTTAGAAATCATTAATCAAATTTTTAAATTAAACTATTGAAAGTTAAATTCACTTTGTCTGTTCTGAATTATTGTATAGTAATCGGCAATTTTGTAAACAATACACATTTTTTTAAGTGCCAACAGAATGAATTTTCCCCATGCCATTGGAAATTTTATGTATATCTTTCAAATGCAATATAATTTAACAAAACATATTTTTCACTTATGATCCTATATATTTTAAAATATTTAATGACCAGATCCAGTTATAATGGACTTTAGAAGTATATAATACATAATTTTGAAGACCATTGTAATCGGACCAATTTTGATGTTATAAATAATAAGATTGATAGGATCATGCTAACATACAAAATAACATTGTAACATAGCTTTGGCATGACACCATTAAATGGTTGCCAACAGGGTTGTAGTCCAACAGTAAGTTACCTCAATTGTTATCTGACAAATAAATTTTTATGTGATTGAGCTTAGAATTTTATATTTTGGAATTAGAAAAATGAGTTAATGAAATTTAGAAGGAATTTGAATTTAGACTTTTAAACTTCATATATCTATCCACTCCATCTTGTGCAACTGATACACATGACCACATGTATGTGAAAAGGATAAATGATCTCCAATATATGTATTTCGTGCTGGACCAACTCTCATCAGTTTGTCCAGATCATTATCTACCACACTTATATATAATCCGTGATTAGTTTGAAGATTTGCTATCTTAATATAAACTGAGCACTGATTATATATATATATATGCGAGATAATGAACTAATGATGCTGGTTCAGCATGAAATAGTATATGTATATTAGCGTTAAGTATTTAAAGAGTAATAAAAATAAAATAAAACAAAGAATAAAAATAGAATATATATGTATAGGAAGTTTTAATTAATAAATATAGAATGTAAAAAAGGGTAAAATAATTATATAATATTTAAAAGGTAATAAATAGATGATGATTATAAGATATATATATAGAATGTAAATTATATGTTCATGTATATTTATATTCATATGTTTGTATTATATAGTTCTGAAAAAGATTGCTGGGTTAATCAAAACTGTAAACTGTATAAGAGGGTAAATAATGCATTGTATAACAGTAGTAAAGTGCATGGATGATTTTTTATTATATGATATATTGGAGATCATTTATCTTTTTCACATGTATGTGTTCATGGGTATCGATTGTATAAGATGGAATGGATAGTTGTAGGGAGCTTGAAAGTTCTGAGTTCAAATCTTTTCTAAATCACATTAAGTTTAGGATAGACAATATACTTGTATTTAAATATTAAAAATGAGTTAGATAAGTTATCAAGAAAATGAAATGCTGTTATATAAAGTGAGTGTAAATAAGAAAACTAGTTTAGAGTTATATAAAGATATTTTTTTAAAAAAGTATAAACAATAATACTACAGGAAACTAACAGTTATTTGAGAAAGGACAGAAGTTTTTGATATCAAGAAAAGATGAAAATGGAATAAGAACTTGGTCTTAAATATAGTTTATATAGAAATAACAGAGAGAAGGGCTAGGATAAGTTATAAAGGAGTGGGAGGAACATATAAATGAGAGAAATAAATGAGAATATGATGAAAGTAACCATATATTGAACTAACAAAACAGAATATGTCAGTATTTGTTAATAATGATTGGTAATGGATGTGAAGAAATAGATAAGAATATTGTGGTATAAAAACATTTCAGATGGAATGGTTAATTTACCAAAAGATTTCTAGGCATATTTTGTATAGTAATTATTAAATTATTTTAAAAATAAATCCATCTTAATACTATAATTATTTTTAATAAATATATTATATATAAAACTGTGTAGTAATGAAATAATTGAATGATTAGTTACTTGGGGAATCATGTGACATTTGAGTACTAGAGTGACAAATTCAACTTTGATTCAGAGATCTTCTACTCAAGTCCATTATCATACAATTATGCTAAACAGCACATGGCAAAAAAAAAACTTACCTCCCTGATAGCGACTTAAATCCCTTTCTCACGCATAACTGGAGGAGGAGGGAAATATTCGCTATAGTATTATTAAGAAGTTGATATGTTGTATAATATTGGAATGATATCCCAATGGAGCATTTTGCACATTATAAATAATTTTTTTATGATTTTTGAAAATATTTCATAAATTATTATTATATCTGTTATGATTTCTAGATAAAGTATCTGTATCTGCAAACAGGAAATTGTTTTAAGTAAAACTTTTTGCTGGTCCTAATAATGCATTTTCCTATCATATCTACAGTTGAGGTTCAAATTTAAGCTAGGTGAAACTTTCGGAATTTTTACATTTTTAAACATGTAAATTTCTCCTTTAGATAGTCAACTCAATTAATTGTTTATAATTGTTTGGTAAATAGGTATCTAGTTATTTTTTGAGTTCGATTTTTTTACATAAATTATTATAAGCATATATTAAAGTATAGAAAATTAATCAGATCATGAATTAATTATAATAAAACAGTATACCAAAGTTTTTTTGTTGCTATACTGATAGAAGAGCAAAATATTATTGAAAGTTGTTGTTTATTGAAAAAGATGAGAATACTTGAAATAATCTGTCAGATTACAAGTAAAGTTCTATGTTATCATGGAAAAGAGCAAGATAATGTGACTATTGCAATTGTATATTTATAGGTAAAATGTGTTGGTTAGGTAAAAAAATTCTAATATTAAACTTATAAGTTAATATACCGTAGTTCTACTTAGAAAACTTTATATACTAATACTTACCCAATTATAAGAACCATAAATGTGTGTAAACTATGAACAATATTATCAAAGGTATTAAGGGCTATTATTGTATAGAGAAAAAACTTCTCATTCAGTCTAGGGCATACTGTTTTATACTCCTAAAAGAAATCCTTGCAGATCAAATTCATTTCAACATTGAATGAGAGCAATATCATTGGGCACATTGAGTTATTTGATTTTTTTAACCAGCTAATCATTTTCAACTCTTTTTAAAAGCTGTAATTGTATCTCTTTTGCTATATAGTCTACATGGATAGAAGTAGTGGCAAAGAAATTATTGTGAGAATTGCAGTGCTTAACCAAGATTTTAATAAGAATAGGAGGTTAAACTTGGCTGATTGAAATCACATTTAAAAAAGAAATTTGCTAAGTGCTTTTCTTTTCTGTAAATTATTTTATATGGAAATAGAGATTTAAATGATTAGGGAAAAAAAGGGAGAAAGAAAAATTTGAGACTTTAGAGATATAGATTTAAAGGAGATTGGGAAAGGTAATAAATTAAAAAAATATGTTAAGAAATGAAAAAAAAATCTTTTGATAAAAAGTAAAGATCAAACAAAATATGCATTGGATTGGGTATATATATATATGGAGGAATTATGAAGGATGTGTTAAAAAAACTTTGAAGAATGAGAAGAAAAGTAAAAGAAAGAACTAATTTGATAAATGACCTTAAGGAAGGGTGGTTATCGATGTTTGAATATGTTGTGTAGGATTTGCTTTTTGGAGGTAAATGATAAAAAGTGATAATTAAAATAAAAAGAGCAACATCTTTTTTTTTTTAAAAATAAAACTACTTTCCTGATAATACTATTTTTCCATGTGGTAGCTTCTACTTCAAATCTCTGTACTTCTACATTTAATATGAAATTTCTCACTTTACTCTTCACTCCAAAATAAAGTAATTACAATATTTAACAATTTTTTTTTCTCTTCAATCATTGTTATTTATTATTTGGCAATTTCTTCTACAAATGCAATCATGATTATGCAATCTTTATTTGTTAATGATTTAAAACAGAAAGAATAAATTTTCTTTTTTAGTTGTTGTTTTTTTTGACTATTGGCTGGGAGTTAAGCCCCCCCTTGGCCTTAGTTTCATCTTTTCATTTAGTTTTTTTAAATTTGCAATTAAACATAGATTTATTTATTGTGTGGAAGAAACAACAAAAAATGTAATTTTCATTATACCACTCTTCATAAGGTATTAAAAGTAGATAGAAACCAATACCTAGTTTATGTGAGGATGGTGTAGTGAAAATTGCACTACAGAAATATTATTCATTAAATTTAAGTATGTTTGTTTACTTAGTAATTATTATATATAGTAAATTAAAATATATAACATACTGTGTAAAATATAAATAAATACAATACATATTATATTCATATAAAGTTTCAAAAGGAATTTATTCAGGAAAAAAAATAAATAAATTACAGATCAACATTCTTAAAATTATTCAAAATATATTCATAATAAGGTTTAATTAGTTATAGTATACTGTTTGTTACTATTGCTGAGCATTGAAAAATTATTTGATTATTTATCTGTCCATATTAAAGAAAAGCTCAAAAATTCAGTATTTAAAATATGTGGAATTAAATATTCATTGTATCAATATTTCATACTCTGTAGTCAGGATTTTGTAAGCTTTTAGTACTCATATATATTCAATGGACAATTAGTAAGAATGGACTTCCATTCTTGTTATTAAAAGGTGTGAAGGTTGCCTTGATGGCAGTGAAAAATATTGATTACTAGATTACACTGTAAATGTTTAGGTGGTTACTAGGTGGAATTTTAAATATATAGAATATAACAAAAAAATTGTGTTCATATAAAACTAATCTTTTATTTTAAAAAATATACTAAAATTCTTAATTTGTTACATGAAAATCGTCGTTCTTTTGTATCTGTAATTGAATTGAATTTTTCAGCAAATTTTATAGATCTTAATTTGTAATTTATTATCATTCATTAGTAGGCACTCATAATCATGTGGCCATTCATACTTCAGAATATAAAAAAAAATAGGAAGGAAAGATAAAGAGAAGCAAAAAGTTGAAGATGAATTTTGGGATGGCTACAGCTAACAATCCATGAACACAAATGAATCAGGCTATATCACATGCTTTCAGTTAATCTGTTTATAACTATCTTTTTAACTTTTTCGAATGACTTCAATAATTTGCTTAATTGGAGATTTATGTTATATTTTACTCTCAGTCATATCTCATTGTTGAAAGCAAATAATGCTGTCACTATTTGAGTTTTAGCCTGGTTTATTTCTCCCCACAAAGCCATACTTTTTTTGTTCTCCATTTGTTTAACATCACATAGTACAATGAAAATATGTCTTTACAATATGCAGGTTGATTAACATCATGTACTTCAAGTTGAAGAACATGCCAATTGAACCTGCAGAAAGTTTTTGCCATTGTAATTTTTCAAAATATTATAAAGCATCCTTAAATGAATTTTTCTAATTCCTTTGTGTATATATTTTTTAGAGGCTCTATACAATAAAATTGGCAAAATTATGCTAGTATAAGACAAATTTAGTTGCAGCTTGGTTTTATTACTTATAAGCAAAAGCTATTTTTAGTTTGTTAATACAGCAGTAACTCATTGGGGTTTCTGTTTCGTGCAATATTCAAATCTATTTTTTACCCGAAAAACTATCCAAGTGAAATAAACTGACTCACATTCTCAAACTGTTATTCATTTAAATCAGAAATTGATGTCTCCCATGCCTGAAATTATTGGCTGATAAAGCATCTTAAAATTTTTGAACTTTAAATTGGAAACATAACAAGTTAACACCAATTAAGATTAAATTTCAAGCATTAAGAATGTTTGTCAATTATTTTTTAAATTGGCAAAAAACAATATAATTATCGCCATATTTTCTCTTGAAGTACTTATCAATTAAGAGCTTGTTTGAGCTATTAGTACGCTCTCTGTATTACACTTTTGTAAATGCAAACAGATAAAAGCAATGTCATGTTATATATAGGCTTGGCAAAATTGATAATTATAATTTACCTTTATGGCTTTGCTTCTATGCTGAGGCTAGATCTGAATTTGGATTTCCATATAGCTATTTAAGTTGGATAGCTGGAGTAAAAACACATTTTCATGTCTTAAAATTCCCTCAAAGTTTTTTACTTAAATATTATGTATTAAATAAGTGCTGGGTTTTGAGTTGATATTTTGGATCTAGGGTTTAGAGAATTCAGCTCCTCACCTGAGGTGAACCATAAAGTTTGGAAATCAATTGGTTTGGGGATAAGAGTTTTCTCGGTTAGAAATTTTGAATATTTTCTCTTACCGCTACTTATCAATTAAGAGCTTGTTTGAGCTATTGGTACGCCTCTGTATTACATTTTGTAAATGCAAGCTTATAAAAGCGATGTCCGATTATCATATGACTTGCTTTATTGATAATTATCGCAATATTGTAAATTTTGAAACAAAAGGATGATTTTTTTTTTCTTTGCATTAATAAATTTTATTAAATGTGTCGATTGATTTGTATTTTCTTCAATAGGACGGATCTTGTTATTTTTGCATTTTGAAAGAAATAGAAAAATGTGTTAAATGCTTTTTGGATAACAAATTAAACCATTCAAGGGAATTCGGCTTGATTTTTTTAATGAGAAAAATTAAAAGAAATTAATAATATTTGGAAAACTACAAAAATATGAATAAAAAAATAGATTAATAAAAATGGAGTTTAGTTGAATTATATGATTAGACCATGAAATGCATTGTGCAAAAAGATTTTATAATAAGAAAAATTAATAGATAATTTGTTTCTATATATTTAATATAAAAAATGAAATAATGTATAGAAGATATATTATAGGTACATAATTATGAGGAATTAAAAGAGAGGTTGGATAAAATATATATATAGTTAAAAATAATAAATATTAAAAAAAGTAGTTTGAAGTTATATAAGAATAAAAAAATATATAGAATGTGGGATGGATGGAAATACTAGGAACTTATTTATTAAGTTTGATTCGAAGGACAGAAATTTCATATACCAGGAAATGGGAAAATTTAAAAAATTGAATAAAGATTTAGTCTATGGAGAAGTGGTATTGAAAATTTTGTTAATAAGGATATTGTAGGAGGATAAGGAAATTCTGTATGGTGAGTGGAGGGGAAACATAAAGAGAAAGGAAACAAAATATATAGAAATTTTTTGGTTTTTAGTTAACTTTTTATGACTAGACTAGAGAATATGAAGATAAGATAATAGGAAATAACAAAAAAAGCTTTATTCAATTTGGATAGGAGGAGAAGAAATGAGCTATTGCTGGGAAAATGTTTTGGTAATATGAAGGTTATCAGAGTTTATAACTAATGTCTGGCGCTATAGAGTGTATATTTTACTATGAGAAAAAGCTTGAGTAGAGCAAGAAAAAGGTAAGCTTGAAAGATTTTTTGGATAAATGAATGAAATCTCCTTTTTGGAGATAGTTTGCATTAACTTATGATTTGAAATTTAAAATTCAATCACTATTTCAAAAATCCATTAAGAAATTTAACATTTATATGCTATTAAAAACAATATAATGATTACATTACTTCAAGGTGAAATCCTAAGTTTTCTTAGTTCACAAATGCAAATAATAGTTAAAAACAGTTGAGAAAGTATTGAATTCATGCTTATTACTCAAAATCTTTATGATCACCATTTCTTATGCTTGCTCATAACTGTTATCTCAAGATTTAGGTGCAATGCTCTCAGATTCAAGGCTCCTCACTGACGAAAGCCACAAGTTAAAAACTAGTCTGGGAATATTGGATGAGTAGGGCACTCAGATAGGGATTTTGTGCATTAAGCCTTCGTATCCATTGATTACTCTAGCTTGCACTGAGTGGCACTATTAGCATGGAGGCCTGTTTTTAATAACTTATTATAAAATGTTCAAAATAATTACAGTAGAACTAGAGTTTTTACCAATCTTTTCTTGCATTTATATTTTTTAAATAAAAAAAAATGTATTAGTTGTCTTATTTCCGTTTAATAATTTTAATACTAGGTCTAATCTAAACTAAAGATAATTCTAAGATCTTCCTGGCATAATACTTATCAAGCACACATACTTTATGATTACTATTTGAGAATTGAGGTAACAAGCCAGGTGAGCTTTGGAAATATTTTTATATCAGAAAGCAGGAATACATTTAAATTAACTAGATATCTGGCATTGGTCAATATATGAATATCTATCTGTCATTAGCTAATAGGTAAAGATTCTAGGTTAATTCTTTGTTCTTCGAATGGAATATCAATTTACCGCTATAAAAACTAAAAATTCATTTGTTTTATGGTGGGGATTTTCAAATAATTGTGGGTGGAAATGTAGGAGGAGAGTATACTCTTAATAATGATGAATCCATGATTTAAAGATTATTCTTAAAGTACTGCAATATAATATTAATATTTTTGAAAATTGTATAACAATTATACAATAGAGAAAAGTTGGTATAAAGTTAAGTGAAGCTTCTATACATAGTTGCAACATTTAAAAATACATATAAGAGATTAGAAAGAGGCTAAATATTTTGTGTTATTACCCTAAATCATTATATGATTAAAAAAATCACATTTACAATAAATATTGAAGGCTTTATATATCTCTTGAAATCATTATTGTGTCTCATGGCATACAACAACATAGTAGTATGGTGCACCTATATATATATAAAGTTGAAAAAAAGCAGAAATACAAACAAAAAAATTTTGTAGATATTTTCTATATTACACTGGAATAGCAGCTAAGGATTGAATAATTTTGAATTTGAAAACTTTTTATTATAAATTAAACATTTAAAAGCGATCTAATTAATATTTTATTGAATTCTGATCTTAAAATTAAAACAAGCATGTTTTTATGTTATAATAGGTATACTAGTAGATTATAAAAATCCACTATCTATATTGATAAAGTATTAAAAGATTTTAAGACTTCTCATTCGATCATTTCATATACAAAATTAACAAAGCGCATTCTACCCTTCTAAATGAGAAGCTATAAAGATACCTAGAAATTATTACACGCTAAGCGCTTTTCGAGGTCTTTTTGCCTCATATTCATAGCGGTACTGTGAGCTGCAGAGCAGAAAAAACAGGGCAAGGGAAACAAAACAGTATGCAAAAGCATATGCAAATAGAACCTAGATGAGTCCAACGTTTGGAGATGTCAAAGCAGGTATCCTCGTCCATTGATGGAGTTATTATTGCCACTTAATAAAATATGCTTCTCTGATTTTCCGCTTGATGTCATTTTTCTCAATGTACTGACTATTTTAGGGCTGGAAGGTTCAAACAAATGTCCTGTCTTCTTGGAATGCTCTTAAAAATGTTGATGAATTATCATTGTTGTTTTCATGGCTCTACTATATGTATATCTGTGTTGTGCTGACCTGTTGATTTATGCCTGCCTTGGTCTCTCCAAAATAAATGGCCCGGCTTAACCAGGTTGTGGGCAAGCTATGCTGTAAACGACACAAAGAAATTTTTTAATTTTAAAGCTTGTTATAACATTTTTGATAAAAATCCTCATAAGTCGCTTTTCAAAGGATTAAGTTGATTTGAAAAAGAGTCTTAACTTTTTCCAATCAAGATAGAAAAACCATTTTAATTATTGAATGCCTCCCTCACCCTTACTAAATGGTTGGGGAAAAAGATTAGGAGTTTTTCTTAGAATTTGAATAGTTATACAAAGACTACCTGAAGTTATAACTGAAGTGCAGATGGTGGATTCAGCAGCTGCTACTAGTTCACTATGGAAGAATTTGGATTCACATGGAAACAATACTCAGCTTTTTTGTGTTCTCCATAGTACATGTATACTAAAATGGCTGGCTTGTCTGAAGTCTATCCAATTATAGACTAAATAGAGCTGATTGAATGCCATAAGTTACCAGGGATTATATCTTTCCGGATAATGACAAGATGTCTGTCTTCTGTTTTAAAAGGGAACCGCCAGCTTACCAAGAGAGTCTATCTAGCTTGCTGAAGAATTGGTTTATATGTATACTGTTTTGATTTATATATGGAAAACCACAGATAAACATGCATCATATGTATATAAAATGCTGCTAAGTGGGAATTATTTTATACAATTCCTTGAAAATGACATTTAAAATCCTATAATTTAAAAGTAAAACAAGTAAAAGACTTTTGCTTGTATTAGAAGTCCTAAAAAAAAAGCTAAATGGTTTCATAGTTTCTTTGAAAAAAGAAAGTAAACTCCAAAAATCTTTTTAGATTAGGGGAAAAAAAACTTACTGGTGTATTTTTTAAAGACATTTATAATTGATTAATCAGATAACCTGTTAGCAAAGAAAATTTTTATGAAGGATTGTCAAAGATATGATATATATTTTTTAATTACCATAGAAAAAAGTAAAAGAGCTAATTAATAGCTTTAATTTATATCCTATATTTTTATGTACATCATATGTGTGCATTTATGTGAAAAAATAGATTTTTAATAAGTCTATTTTGAGAAATTAAAATAATGATATAAATGTCAGTGTGTGCACATATTTCCATGTGTACCCACATATTATATATGTGAAAACAGTCATTATTTATGTATCATTAAAATGTGATAATTTTTGTGTGTATATATGGATGCATGTCAGTTAGACATGTTACAATTAATCATATTTTTTATTATTATATGACAATTCCCATATGTTCATAAATAATTATACTGCACATCTATGTATAACGTTTTATGTAAATCTATTGGAACATATATGTAAATCCCCATTGTGATAGCTTTTTTTGTATATTAATCAAAATCAGAAGACTTAATTTATATGTCTATAGCTGTATTCTGTAGACCTTAATTTCCATTTTTTATTGTTATTAATAAATTGATATTTCATTGTTAAAATTATTTCAGTGAATTTATTTAATTCTGAAGAGATTTAAAATATAAATGTTGTATTATACCTCTTGTTCACAATAATGGTTATAGAGCTTTTGTTCTCTGAGCTAGATTTGTGCATAATGGTCTGATATTGAAGGGGTTTATATTTATTGTTTATGTATATCTAATTAATAATGATCATGGATTGGTGCAAAAGGGGTATCATTTAAAATGCATGTACTACATATTATTTAGTTATGTATTTAATTAAAATTAAGTTTATAATTGACTAATACATTTGAGGTAATAAGTGGTTAGAGCATTAATGATGATAAGCCATGTTTTAGGATCCCAGCACTGTTTTTATTGGTATATATTCTGATGGATTAGCACTTAAGTTTGTACATCCGAATTAATGTTTAGTAAATACTGCCAAGCTAATAAGGGCTAAATAATTAACCTGGTCTACAATAGACTCATTTCAAATTCAGTCACAAAATTGACTGTTAATTTTATTATTGATTTATTTTGTATTTTTGATCATTTATGATGATGAATGATTATTTCTTATACTTATTTATAATGCTGGTATACTTATAGTTAGTTCTGTGTTGATTTCATACTCATTCTTTTTATATTTAATATTTTAAATTTTGAGTCATTGACTTGGGGTTGATGATGATGAGTTCTATCATCCCAGATTTACCCCTAAATTTTTCATACTGTTACAGTATTTTTTAAAAATTGAATGGTTAGCTTATTTATTTGGGAGATCATGTGATATTTAAGCACAAATAATGATATGTTGTGTTTTGATCCAGATACTTTTAACTCTCTACCTCTTTTAAACTGCATGGTGTTTTGTATGCACTATATATAGAAATCATGCCACTATTGAACTGGGAAAGATGATGACCGACAAGCTTCTGAAATTATGCTCCTTTACACCCAAGTCTTGTTTTTATTTTTCATTATTAACTGGACAAGCTACTTGCTAATTTTAACTAATGATATATGTTGTTTTTTACTCAAATAGAAATCAAGTGATTAGTCATTGAAATTCTGTGAACAAGTGATATATTTGAGTATTATATATCATAGATGTTATAGTGAAAAAAATTGTCTTATGTGTAAACACTACAGCCAATAAAAATATTGCACTTTAAAAAAAGTCATAAAATAATAATTCATTTTTGAAAATATTATTTATAAAACAAAATTGCTAACAATTATTTACAATAGTCTCCTTGTATCTTTTAAGAATGATAATGCTTTTGTTTTGCAGTACTCACAATCAATAAGTGAACAAAAGAGTCATTTAAGCATCAATGTAGCATTCATTAATTTAACAACACAATCATAATGCAATAAAATTGTAAGATAATACAAAACTAAAAAGCAAAAATTCATTTTGTTAAATTGGAATAGATTTTCATTTATGTTTGGGCATTGAGATGCCAAGAGTTGTTAATTGATTATTATTTTTGAATTAAAAGGGTCTAACTTCTTAATAGTGTATTTGACTGAGCAATACGTAACTGAATCAGTTGGCCA
>JAQFVV010015685.1:0-12317 GCA_028023455.1 Epiperipatus broadwayi
GGATAAATTTGATTATATATATATATATTGTGCCCTTTTATATGGGTCACCATTTAAGTTTTGTGCTAATTTAGTAGAAAATTTTAAATTTAAGAAGTATTTTAAATGTGTGATGTTGACTTTGCTTGTGGTAATGTTACCATAAGTTTAATTAAAGCAATCTATGTGTATTTGATGTGTGAATTGTGTTGATCTTGAGAAGATATTTAAGATGATGATGATTATATTATAATACTGCATTAATAAATTTAATAACAAATGTTTAAAGCTAAAGTATTTAAAAGATAAGTTAAAATTAGACAAAAATATTTATTTAATTTGAAATATATGTTAAAAGTGAATAAAAATATTTTAAATTATAAGTATTTAAATTGAGATTAATATTTGATTTTAATCATATCAAATAATTATTTTAAAATCTGATATAATATCTTATTTATTTTAAAAATAAATATTTATTTTAAAAAAAGCAATTGTTAAGTTTATTTTTAGACAAGCGTTCTTGTATTATAAAGAACAGATGTTATACACACACGCGTGGAAGTTGTCTAATAAAGTTGCAATTATTATTTTACAAAATCATGTTATAAATTTATAAATAATACGTGAGTTATCACGAGATAAAAATAAAGATATTAATGTAAAATATTAAATTTGATTTTAAAAATATTGTCTTAAAAATATAACGTATTTAAAAAGATCTAATTTATTTTAAATGATCTTATAAAAGTTAAGATTTAAATCAAGTGGGAAATAATATTTCAAAAGAATGTTTAATAGATTTGAATAAACGATAAATATTGTTTTAAAAGAATTTGATAAAATATTAAATATTAAATAAGTCATTATTTATTTTTAATATTGTGTTGGTAAATATGTAAATAAGAAATTTTGATTGTTTAAACCTACCAATCAGATAAGGAGTTTCTGGCAGTATATAAGCTGGATTCAATTGTTGAGGGGGTCTCTCTACAATAAAACTTCTAAGTCGTTTGTGCTATTAAAAAATAGCCAAGTAAATTTATAAACGCTCTTAAAAATCAGTTTTAAAATCATAAGAGTGTTATTGTATATAATTTTATAATTTTAAAGTAATGAATATGCAGGAGTAACTTAATAATTCCCTATTATCTTCTCAATATCGAAACTCAATTTACGTACAAATAATCATGGAAACCTCACACATCGGAGAAATATATCAGAAACTTTATGTTAGAAAAGTAACAGACGCTGGATTAGTACATAAAACTACAAGATGGAGAAAAGTAGTATTTTGGACTAAAAATAGTTTTCAAAAGTTAAATTACTATTGTCTATTACTAATAGATATTTTAAAAAAATATAAATATTTCTGTAAAAGAAAATATTTTGACAAATTATAGAAGTAAAATATATATCTTGAGGAAAGATATAAGAAGCAGTAGTAATTTTAAATAAATACTTGCCTTGTTAAGTCTTTATGCTAAAAGTCTAAATATTGACGTTTTAAAAAGGCAAATAGACTATAAATATGATTATTTAAAAACGCAATATAATAAAATTGCTATATCGAAGTAATCTAAACGCTGGACGTTATAGATGAAGAAATTAATTCTTACCTGAATGTTATTTATAAATGTGCAAGTAATACATGGATGTCCAAGTCAAGTTAAACTAAGCCAAGCCAAACTAAGTTAATGTAAAATAATTGAAGGATAATTTTATAAATTATAACTTAGTTTTGAAATAATAACTTTTTGAATAATATTCTATGAAGAACTGGATCCAGAGAACTTATAAACTATTTTTTTAATTTTATTTGTTTTCTTGTGGAACTTATTTTTTTTAAAAAAATAAACGTTATCATTTTTATTATAAACTTTCAAGAAGCACGTGATACAACGGAACAGGAAATAGTGTTTTATTGACTTTATACGGAGGATATTTGTTAGAACTTTTATGGTAGAACAAAAGTCATCGCTGGAATCCGTAATATAAATTTTATTTTATTTATTTAACATAAAATTTAAAGTATTATTAAACTATTAAAAAGTAGGTTAGGTACATTTATTAAATAGTAACTTAAAAATAATATAATAATTAATTACATAAATTTATTTTATAATTAATTTAACACGGAATATTCTAATGAATGTTATGAGTGAAAATGTGAATGATTTTTATTTTATGAAGCTGCAAATTCCGAAGAATACTGGATAGCAGAATGGACAATATTATTATTATGGTAAAAAAATATTGTATAATGATTTTTAATGAATTTAATATGTTTTTTTCTTTAGATCAACTGAATATTATGTTGTTGTAGAATGAATGGATAGATATTTTATGAAAACACATACATTATATTGGCAACGAACTTTATTAAAATATGCATAAGTTTTTAACTTATAATGTCAATATGATACAACATTACGTAAAGGCTTAGAAATAATTATATGATTCTTTCATAAATAATTTTGATATTTTTATTTATGCTTAGTATTAAAATGATGTTTATTATTTATCTAAGTAATTATTTTATTTTTGCAATTTAGAAAAGGATTTTAAAAGTCTATATTTTTGTGTATTTTGTTTATTGAATAAGTTAAGTTACGTTATGAGTAGAAGCCTATATTTAGATTGAAAAGTTACTAAGTATAGACAATATAGTATGAGTAATTTGGATAATGAATATTTTATTTGAAGTTGATATTTGTTTTCCGGAAAATGTTTTAAATGAGTTTAGAATATGTTTTATAGATAGAAATTTATTAGAAAGGTTAGTAAAGCACATAGGGTAAAATAATGATTTTACACAGAAAGGAATCATAAAATTTATCTAATGTAATGTTTATGAATTTAAAATTGATAAACGATTTAAATATTAATGTTTGAATAATACAGATATAGAATGCATATTTTATAAAACATATAATAGGAATTACATTAAGTAAAGTATAGGTACAGTCAATTATTTGTTTACATTACAAAGACATATTAATTTTATATAAAGCTATTAGGCAATGTTAATAACAAAGTGAATACATTATAATATATTATAAATGATATTTAGTTAATGTAGTTATTTAATAGGTAGAGCTACATTATGTACACATGCTACATAAATAGTCTTGATATATTGTTATTTGTAGTAATTAAAGTACAACTATTTATTTAAAAATCTAAGTTTAAGAAAAACACACTATAATAATATTAATATAGCATTTGAAGGAATGTG
This sequence comes from Epiperipatus broadwayi, assembly GCA_028023455.1. NCBI lineage: Eukaryota > Metazoa > Onychophora > Udeonychophora > Euonychophora > Peripatidae > Epiperipatus > Epiperipatus broadwayi. The sequence continues at coordinate 3,218 of JAQFVV010015685.1, forward strand.
TAATTGCTTATTAAGTACATAAGTTAATAACAGTGTAAGCCTCTTATATTTGTATTCCTATTTTTATTTTATTGGTTGTCATAAATTTTAAACTGTAAATAGTGTAAATAATTTTTATTTGAAGTTATTGTAAATAAATTTGTTAATTTGTTTTAAAAGTGTGTCGAGTTCATTATTTTTCACCTCAGCATTTTGACATCAGATGATTTGAAATAAACATAATATTTGCACAAAATTGAATTTGTTATTATTACTTAGAATTGAATACCATATTTGCTTAACATTATTTTATAAGAATTGATTGACATGAACATAAAATATTGCAATGGTCATAAGATGATTATAATACACATTATAAGAATACAATATTGTTTATTGCCACAGATTATTAAGTCTACGATTTTGATCTATTTTAAAATGAAGATACCATGTGAAGTAAAAGATCTACATATAATTATTTATTTATTTAGTGATTAATTATATCATAGAAATAGATGAGATTAAATTACACTCTAAGATTAGTATTATTATTATTATTAAATAAGTTAGGTGTATTTAAGTTTGATATAAAATCCCACATCATACTTATTTACATGAATTACTATTAGTTTAAAACTTAGAAGAACCTGAGATTATTTAATTATATTTTAAGTTAAAAGTTAGGAATTATTTTAGTATTATTAAAGATAATTTATTTCATTTAAAAGCCATAAGAATGCTATAGATGTAGTGGTAAAGTGATAGGGTAGTGATAGTATTCTTATGCCATTGAGACAGTATCTTGGGAGATATTGACTCAGTGTAAATCTGCTTATTACTTTGTAACTTTACTTCGCAGTCTCATAATTTTATAAATACTTATTTAATTAATATAATCTAGAACTATATTGATTTTGATGATTGATAATAAATTTAATTAGGATATGATAATATAAAAGTATATTAAAGATAGATATGCAAATTTTAATTAAGCATAATTATGTAACTGAGCTAGTTGTATTTTAAACTATTTTATATATCAAGAAGTAAGGGTACAATATATATATATATAATGAAGAGAACCATTTCCCCTTCAGGACATGAGTATATAATACCCTATTGACAAAGAATAAAGAATAGAATGGATCCATCTATTCATAAAGCAATTAACATTTGTAAACCTATCCCTGCCAGCATTGATTGAAATTCACTGTGTAGTTTGCTCTAAGTGCATATCTGACATCTTTGCAGTGTGACTAAGATGGTGGAGTACACTCCCTCTCACTAAAACTGCTGTCATATTGTTACTTTTGTTTTCCAAAGCCTGTAGTGCCTGTGTAAGTTGCGAATGTGCATGATCAGGTGGTTCCACATGTTTTTGGGTATGTCTACCTTCCATGCCTTGCTATGTATTGTCTGTATTAGCAACACTATGTCCTTTATCTGGTATCTAGGGTGTCTGTTGTAGTGGTTGGTTTGTTTGTCTGGAATTGGTCCCACAGCTGTAGGCCTCATAATGGGTCTGTATTTGAGGTCAGCCTCTTGCAGTGATCATATGTTCTGTAGGTCTCATTCGTAATGTCATCCCAGGCCATCATCACAAGGGCTATTTGAATGGGTTCTCATGCTGGGTATTGAGATGACAGCATGATGAGGTGGCAGTTGAGAACATCAGCCATGGTTTGTCTCTTTCAGGGCCATAGATCACTTAATAATTGAGTTTTTGCAGGAACAGACTCCACTGTGTGAGATGATCATTGGTGAGATATCTCTTGTTAAGGAATTCCAAACATTGTTGATCTGTGACAATGATAACTCTTGATGCCAAAAGAAACTTCTGGAATTTGTGGCATGTCCACATGCTGGTGTTTCTTGTTCCATAACCATTTACCTCTGCTCAGCATGCTTCAAGGTCCATCTGCTAAAGTAGAGTACTTTGTGCTTGCCATGGTCCCAAACCTGGAATAACACTATCCCCTAGCCTTACTTGCTGCTGTTAGTCTGGGAAAGAGCTGCATAAAGTCAGAATGGTACAGGATGACCTCCTGGATGAAGTGCTGCTTTATTCTCTGAAAATCTATTTCTTCCTCCTCTGATCACTGCCACTGATTATCCCTGGGTACCAGGCCCAACATTGTCATGGAATCTTGGGCAAGATTCTTATAAAATTTGTGGTTTAAATTACACCCTTCCCAAAAAAAAATGACCTTACTTGTCTCCAGTTTGTTGGCTGAGGGAAATTTTTGATTGCTGCTATTTTGTCTAGATGTGGCTGGATTTCTTGTCAGTTGATGACTTGTCCCAGGAAAGTGATTTCCTCTGCAAAATGATATTTGGCCAGATTAATTGTTATATTTTTCCTATGACATTCCTCCAAAATTGCCTGTATGTGCTCTAGATAATACTCTTCCTTGTCTGAGATGTGATTACCATGTCATCAACATAACATATCAGTGTTATTTTATCTCCTCTGACAAGATCACATCCAGATATCTCAGCAGTCTCTGTTCCACTATTGAGGAGACTGAGGGGCATCCACTTGAACTGGTAGATGTATCTGTTGTATTTAAAAGCCATATACTGGCAGTCCCTTAAGTCCAATTTGATTTGCCAGTAGCTTGAGGTTAGATCCACTATGGTGAATATCTGTTTGTTGATCAGGCACATTAGTTAGTACCTTCTGAATTTGGGTGAGGCATCTCTTTCCAGTAGTGTGATGCCATTTAGCTTTCATGCATCCAGGTAGAGTCAAATCATCCCATCTTTTTTTTTATGATCACTAGCAGGTTGTTATATGGTGAGGTCCCTTTCTCTATATCTTCCCACTCAAGCATTTTCAATTTTCTATCTCCTCCCTATATTGGAACAGGATCAGGTAACTCCTTATCTGGAAGTACAGTTTTTTCTTGACCCAGATGCAATGAATAACTCATGCCATGCCCATTACTCTGAATCATGAATCATTTAAAATTTGCATATTTTTTTCATTATAGTTAATGTGTCTGCTTTCTTTATAGAGGTGATGTGTGCCTAAGGTCATTACTTCTTCTTTACAAATGCTTACCATTTCTTAGTCAAAGCAAGCAGTCCTGTACTTATATTCCAACTGGGCATGATGCTGCCTGAAGAAATCTGACCCCAGCATAATATCCTGTACCAATCCTTCCAGTATCAAGAATATATGACCCATGATTCATTTTCATTCACATCAGCCCAGTTGGGAGGTTCTTGGACTTTCTTTGCTTATTTCATTTCTTACTCATTGCATGAGATATCAGTAATGCTTGTCTCCTAGTATCTAACAGGATTAGCATTGGTATTTGCTCTGCTTCCATCTTGATTACTGGGTAGTAGCAGTGGGGCAGCCCATTTACTGGCCCCACTTCTTTCTGAATTATGGGTGAAGCTATGTCATTTGTTGGTTTATTACTACTCACTCCTTTTCTTTCCTTTACTCTCATTCATGGTTATCTTGGGCTTTGGTTACCCATAGCATATCCATCCTGTCTTTGCAGACATCAGTATCATTGAGCAGCTCATGAACTTCTTGTGTGCTGTTTGGGATGCTGCTCACCATCACTGCTCACACATCCTGGAATAGGTTGGTTCTGATGGTAGTGATGATCTGTTGGTCTGATCTCAGGTTTTTTGGTGGCAACTTTATGGTTTTAGCCTATCTCTCAAAGAAATTGGGTTAATGTGCCTTCCTCCTTCTTATATTTTTTTCAGTATATTTCCAGCTGAATCAAGTGCTGTCTGTCCCCACTCCAAAATGCATTCATCAGACTCACTGTATATTCCTGGTATGTGTCTACTTAGTATCTGATGCTGCTCCACCAATATTTTGCAGTCTCCTCTAACTGGATCCTGAAAAATGCTAGTTATTGCCTCCCATTGCATTCATGTTCGTTGAAGGATCCAGTAAGTATGTGTCTACTTGGTATCTGCTGATGCTCCACCAATGTTCTGCAGTCTCCTCTAACTGGATCCTAAAAAATGCTAGTTATTGCCTCCCATTGCATTCATATTGGTTGAAGGATCCAGTAAGTATTCAATTGGGAATTCTCCTGTGTAGCCACTGAATTTCCTTAGTCCCATGGTTTGACTAACCTCCCAGTCTTTACTTTTGTGGTCATCCATTATTGGCCTTATATACTCTAAATCCAAATTTTTTCTTGAAATGATCATTTCTCCTAGGTCATCCTGTATATTGTGTGTTCCATCCATCTTCATCTTCCTGTTTCAAAAAAAAATCTAACTTGTATATCTTTTATTTTTCTATGCTAAATTTTTTTTTCTACCCTCTCTATTTCTTTCTTTATTATTCTGCAAAAAAAAATTTCTACCCCATCCTGATTCTGTATGTGGTTGTCCCTTTGCCTGAGGAAATAAATATTATTTTATGATTCACCCCAATGCCCCATTTCTCTATATCTACTACTCTTAATCTTGCCAGTTGCAACTTGAACAATTTCATCAACACATCCGCAGTTTTGCTCCCTATAATTTTTAGTACATGATTTTACATGTTGTATGACAATACATTCAATAACAATAGTCTTTTCTGATTTCTCACTGTATGTTGCCCCAGTTGCCTCAAGGGTGGTTCAAAGGCTTGCCTGCATGCTATTGTATAAAAAACCCTGTAATGGTCAAGATTGTATAATTAGTCAACAAGACCCAAAGACCAAGTAGGGACTCTCAGCCAGCTGGCAAGAGGAAGGTAGACATCCCTAGCTTAAACCCCTACCTAAGCTTCCTGACATCAAATACCTACTAACTAACATCCTTGATGTCACATAGTCTTCCCTCTTCATACAGTATGACATAACTCAGGGACAAAGCATAGACTCTCTTTCTCTGGGTTCTCCACACTTTTTACATCACTTTACATCTCCTACACCCTATATGTATGTATTAATACTACCATTGTCATGGCTTGATTGCCACTATCCTCATGTGACTGCTATTATATTTGTTTACAAACCCACGGATGTATGTCTTGTGTTATATATGTTTTAAATACTTAAACCATGACTAACAGCTAAGAAATAATGATAAATAGTAAATTTCCCATGCTGCAACCCATATTAAAGATGTGCATTTAATGAATACAAGGTATATAAATTATTATCAATTACCACTGTAGAGAGATTGGCTTATAACAGTTAACTAAAATTATCCACTGGCTTTTACAAGGCTTATTTGAAGGTCATGGCAGCTTACTAGGTAATATGTGCTATTTATTAAGGATTAATGAACACATTACCAGCTCACTGCAGTTTTTAATCCAATAATGAATATATTAATTATTAGAGGGGACACTTGTATACAGGTTTGACATTAGGTAATTTAGGATTGCTAATGGAGATAAACAGGTTGAAACATGGGCATTATGAAGACATTGTGGTATTACTCATCCAAAGGTGGATAATGGCACAGGAATGATGATGATAAGATGATTGATCTGAATAGATGAGCCACCACTACACACTGGATGTCACTGGCTGCAGAGGGGTATCTACTTCTGACCAAGGACACATATAAGCTGGAGATAGCGTAGTGTGCTAAACCTAGGATTTGGGGTCACAGAGAGTCTCCGGCTCATGCTGAACCAAGACCAGTACTAATATTTTGATTAGAAACCTGGGAATACATCATCTGATCTGCTCTTATGCCATTTGACCTGAGATGTATGGATCATTGAGAGAACATGAATAGTTGATGTATAATAAAATAACAGCCAAGCCCAACATATATAGGTAGGAACGTAAATATAAATATCAGTAACTAATAATCTATCATTGGCCTACTGCCTACAATAATAACTTTGTAAAATGCCTTATATATATATATAGGAATAAACCTCGAGCATACCTAGCTAACAAATAAATAATTCTGTTAACTAAGAATCTGTGCACAATAATTATTGATGCTTTAATATTTCAAATTCAATAAGCTATGTAATTTTTTTAAATTTAGATTTTGGGATGTGGATTATTCCTGAAACAAACTGATAATGCAATCCTAGGTTCATTATATAAATTAGGTTTGGATTGCAGTTTAAGCTATATAGAGGTAGTATTGCAGTAAAATACATTTTCAATAATTGATTAATGTCCGTATTGGCCATAATAATTACAACTCTCAGTTATAAATTTTATTATAACTCATCATTTTGTTATTACAGAATATCATTTTATTATTTCTTGCATTGTTAGCTTGGTAGTACATAAAGAATAATTTAAATTAGGTCAATATGTGTATTCTGTTATTGGTTTATAACAGAGTTTTTTCAAATAATCGGAATAGGTCACACATATATAAAGCATACTTTAAACAAGTAATTTAGAAAAAGTTCAGAAAAATATGCTCATCCTTCCTTAATTATTTTTTTTATATACCAATTCTGAGAATTAAAAAGATAACTTTCTTGACATGATGGGAGGAATAAGGCATACTATGAAAATCAGTTAAATCTTTTAGTTATTGTTGCTTTTTAAAATTTGATTCTAAATTAGTCATCTTCTTTACTCCACTCCATCTTCTGGGACCTCGTGAGCAAAGAAGCACAACTACATTATTTAATAAACAAGTTCCCTCCATCATTCAAAGAATTAACATAAATAAAATAGCAAATATAATATAAAATAATTAAGCCAGTAGATTTTGACATAAAATAAAGGGTAAATAATTTGTGTGGTTAAGACTAGTTAAAGTGTGTGTGCATTTATATATAAAGTTACAGTTAGTTTTTAAAATAGTGGAACATATTTACCAGTGAAAATTTATGCTCTTGGGGCTTCAGAGACATGTAGGTAAACTGATGAGCTAGTGGCTTACATGAACAATATAGGATATTATTTTGAACTTCACAACAGCTAGGATGCCTCAACTTTCCTCCCATCACATGACCATGGGTAAGCTGATGCTCAGATATTCACTCATTGCAGGTATGGAAATCATTCTATATATTTCTTCTTACAAATACAGTTTTAGTTTGATGCTGTTATTTTTGGCAATCTTGGGTTAAATGATAAGACGAAATTTGGCTGATACTTCTTGATGATACAAATTTAGTTGATAATCTTAATAATCATGAAAACACATAATCTTTCATAAATTTGGTAAGAATTATTATTATTATCTGAACAATGCCGAATCATATAGTTCTTCACTTCCTCATTCTCCTGTGGCACCCAATTGTTTTCCTGACTTTTGTTTGTTCTTTCTTATTTAACAACTTATTGTAACTAAAGGTTTTTAACTGCAACTATTTCGGTAGATAGAATATACTGATATAGAACTGTGTCACTTAAGCAATGGCTAATACCTTTCTCCCACTGTATAAAATGATTCAAACATATTTTTACAATTGATTTTTACTTTTACTAAATATTTTTTTTATAATAACTAATATCACTTGATTTTAGTGAACAATTGTAGTTTTTTAAGATGCACTCAGGTTAATGTCAAGTTGTACGCACACGCACACTTATTATTAATGTGTGTGGATATTTAATAATAAATTACATATATACAATGGAAGATAGATGAACATATATTATGCTGGAGAGCCACATTAACCAGTTAAATTAATTTACAGCATTCTATATATGAGGTCCAAGGTCTCAGAAATCATTGACCAATAAAACAAATGCTAAACTGATCTTTAATATTATAGACATATTTCTCATAACAACCTGAATAGTCAGATGAGGCAGAGGTTTCTGGTCAGATTGAGTATTTAAATCTGTTGATTAGAGACTGCTTTGACAAATACTTATTTAGTGATAGAGTTCCATCATATTTTTTCACTGATTTGTAGTCATAAATGCTGTAAATTAATTTGGATTATTTATATCTATTATATATATTGTAAACTGTATGTGTTACATAGCACATAATAACATAGTGTGTGTACACAAATATATATAAAGTTGAAAGGAAAAATGAATCACTCATAATGAATAAGTATTACTTTTTCTTATTATGCTCATAATAGTAAATTAACACCGAGTCCTCTCTTGATCTCATGCTCTCTTATAATATAACATACTTATATTTTTGTGATATTGAACATTGCTGTAATATCTCATACTTTAAAATATCTTTTTAAATCTTAAATACTTGCTTTAATATTATATGAAATATTTATTTTGGAGAAGATGATTTTCAGATCCTCCTCCTTCACACCTATAAGATACCCCATCCTGTTATAATATATTTTTCAAAATATGATGAGTAATATTCTGTTTCTTGTTTTAATGTGGATGGAATCTGTTCTACTCATAGACACACATTTATAGTATTGCATTAAAAGTTTAAAATTGTGTATATGTGTATTATATAAAAAATATATTCAAGCTTTAATACCAACATGTTCACAGTTTAAACAGGAAGTCAGAATATCTTGTATGCTAGGAAGATTTATTTGTTTAATTCTCAGTTCACCTGAGGATCAAAAGTTGTTATGAGAAGTATATTAATAATGAGAGAAATCATTTTGATATTTTTTTCACTGATTAATAGCTTCTAAAAGGATGGAGTTCATATCAGGCATGTTGTAATTTAATTTGATTAGTGACATTTATGTGAGTATGCATGCATGTATATTTTTATGTTGTTTTTTGGTTGAAGTAATATGATCAAAATAATAATACTTAATATTGTCAATGGTAGTTTCCCATTGTTTGTCACATTTTAACCTAATTTATTCTAGCACTTTATTTTAGAGCATGTTGACAAACTTTAATGAACTCCAATTAGATGAAAAAATATATAAAATGTCTTTGCTTTTATTGATAATATCATTTTTATCTGGTTAGTATTTGTTTCATTTGACTACATTATTACTTTCCTTAATAAATACTAAATTTTGCAATCCATGAATATTATTAAAACATTGACATATTGTATCCTCTTAGTCCGCCATCTATCAATAACAAAACTAATTAATTTCAGGATTTACAAAAGTATTCAAACTAGAAATATAATAAAAAATTCAGATTTTATTATAAATTTCTTTAAATTTATTAATGTTCAATACTCAAATAAGTGTCCATTTTAATGTTGCAAATAATTGAGTTATAACCATTAAAAGCATAAAGCTAAACTAATC
>JAQFVV010015686.1:0-12305 GCA_028023455.1 Epiperipatus broadwayi
CATATATATATATCTTCTTAATTCATTATTAATAATTATATTATTGTTATTTTTTTATATTTAGCTTATATTATAATTTTGATTTATATATATATATATATATATATATATATATATATATATATATATATATATATATATATATATATATATATATATATATATATATAAAGAATCTGTATTATATATATTGCTGTATACTAACAGTTCAATAAACAATACATATTCTACTTTAATCAATATTTATCAACAAATAGAAGCTATTATGATATGTACATCTGATTACAAGGGGAATAAATGGGAGTCTTGGAACAAAATATAGCTTAATTCATGGCTCCATTGCAGTTATAATAATAATTAATTTCTATATATTTAAATCTGCAATAAATATTAAATATACGACAGAAAAACCCAGAACTTAAAATTGAAAAAATAATAATTAATAAATAAAAAATATATAAACAAGGCAAAACTCTCCATACAGTAGTGCCACCCTGTGCCAACCAGAGTAATGAATGGATTCCAGAAGGCTTGTGCTTAAAATCCCTATCTACTGCCTACTCATCCAATATTCCCAGATTAGTTTCTGGCTTGTGGCCTTCGTCAGTGAGGAGCTTTGGATCTGAGAGCATTGCACCTAGATCTTAGGATCTAATGCAACCCTCCTGCAACTACATTTTATCTCTGCTTAACTATAAATCTATGAGAATGAAATTGATAACACAAAAATATTTTTAATCTAAGTTCAATAGCTTATATAGTCATATGGGTCTGAACTCAGTTCAGCACCCATACATTTTGGTGTCTTTGGCTCTTAAACAACGATAGCCACCACTATCCTATTAGGCAGGACTGATTACTCTGGTTGGCATAGGGTGGCACTACTGTATGGAGAGTTTTGCCTTGTTTATAAACAATTATGTGCTAGTATAGGATATGGTGATCATAAGATGCTTAATGGTTTTAATACCAATCTTGCCTAATAGGATAGAGATGGCTATGATTGTTTAAGAGCCAATATGGGTGCTGAACTAAGTTCAGACCCATATGACTATATAAGCTATTGAACTTAGATTGAAAATATTTTTGTTTTCAATTTCATTCTCATAGTTTTATAGTTAGAGATAAAAGGTCATTGCTGGAGGGTTGCATTGGATCCTAAGATTGAGGTGCAGTGCTCTTAGATCCAAAGCTTTTCACTGATGAAGACCTTTAGCCAGAAACTAATCTGGGGATATTGGATGAGTAGGCATTAGATAGGGATTTTATGCACAAGTCTTCTGGCATCCATTGATTACTCTGGTTGGTACAGGGTGGCATTACTGTATGGAGAGTTTTGCCTTGTTTATAAACAATTATGTGCTAGTATAAGAGATGATGATCATGTGATGCTTAATGGTTTTAAATAAAAAAAATCATTAAGTATATTCTTAATATATATATATATAAAGAACTAATTTGTAACTATAATTGTCAGAATTTTTTTAAAAAACACCAATTTCAAATATTTCATAGTAGCCATTTTAAAATTAGATCAGATAAAGTTGGTATCTTGTTGAGTCATGGTTCATCAAATTAAAGTAAAGATAATATATATTTTCTAATTAACTTTTGATTGACTTTATGGCATTTTATTAATTTTTTTTTGTAATTATTAAGGAATAAAACTTTGGATTTTTTTTTTGCTGCTCTGTGTCTGCTCTTTTTGCAGCCTAATTAAATTAATAAATATAATGTATAATTGATTATCTTTAATTTTAATAATGATATTAAATCTTTTTTTTTGCTATTTTCATTTAGATAAATTAAACAATTCTATTATTCAAAGGATTCTATTAAAAGTTAGGTAAATAAATCATATTTTATTTAAAGTAAAATCTTTTTCAAACTGTTTTTAGTGCATTTTATTATTTTTTGATCAAAGTTTATTTTTAATTATGTAACAAATAAAAACATTTTCTACATTTACAAAAACAAACATTTTGCTTTGTAAAAATAAGAATTTCTTTTGTTATGAAACTATTAAACAAAAATTAATTAAGTAAATAAATTGTATTTTAGATAATGTATATATTTTTCAATTTATTTCTAGAGCACTTTATTACTGTATATAATTAAAAAATATTATTTGTGACATATATGAAAGTCTTATTTGCCTTGGATATTTTAAAGACATCTGATATAGACTTTATTTTCAGAATTTTTAATTAACTTTATTACAACATGTGATTAAAGTTTATTTTTATTTATACATTGATTGAAACATGCATTTTTTGTTTAGAGTGTTTTGATGCTCATAATACAAATTTTGGGGAGATCAAGATATTTGCTACAGTCAGAATTATATACTGAGAAAAAAATAAGTAAATAAATCATATTTTCAATGTACTTTATTTACAATACATGATAAAAGTTTGTTTTTAATTATATAATAAATAATTGTTATGTAGCACTTTTTCAGCAAGAATTTCACTGTTTTATTTTATGAAAACACATTGCTTTTATGATATTAGCATCTATGATACCAGCAGTATTACAAACTGCATAACATTAAAAATGGTGAATTTGTTTTAAAATCTCTATAGAAAATAATTGACTTTTTATTGAAGTAGTGAGCACATAATGTTGGTGATTGTTATAGTAAATTTTCATATAAAAGATCCTTACATATAAAAAATGTAATGGTATTTATTTCACTCTACTTCAAATTATAGATTGTAAGCTTAAGTAATGGATATCATATTCTAGAACAAATCAGATCATAAGATTAGTTTTTAATCATTGTCATTTTTTTTTGGTAGAAGGCACTGCTTTGTATCCATTCAGCAGCTATTTTTTCATATCCACTATGTTAAAATTTTAATACATTATAGTTTAACTTCAAGCACATTTATTTCTTTGTATTTAAACTTATCACTAAAACAGTATATATAGTGTAGATAGTATTTACTGTATAAGTTATTTATAAAAGTTTTTTGGTAAAAAAAATATATATATATACATTATTCTTTAACTGCATTTGTCAGTATTATTCTCATATCTCCATTCCAAAATAATCTGTTGTACACATGAATAATCAATGAATATAAAATTATATTACTAAACAGATCTCCAAGTAAATTTCTAGCTGTTAGTCCTTATCAGTTGAGATCACTCTTTTTACATAACAGCCATTTACTATTTTTTCATTCCTAGAATAGTTGATTCTGGAGAAAAATAAGTTATTACAGATTTAATGTAAATTGGACAAATATGTTACATTGTTATATATTATTATTTTGGCCAAAGAGTTCAAACAAAGATTATAATATTTGTTAAATCTAAGTTTTCTAAAATATATATTTACTAAATTAATATTAGATATACAGAAAAGTATATTTGGATTCAAAACATTAAGTTATGTTTACAAATTTTAAAAAATTAGCTTGTTAGTAAAATGAAAATTAAAAGGGATCGAAAACTGTATTCCAATAGTTGGTTAAGTTTGCAGTAGGTGGCTGTAAGGTAGTAGGGCTACTGCTATCAAATCCAGATTATAAATAAACTAGAAAGGCTATGTCTTTCTTTGTTTTATATCTTTTTTCTGATAAAAATCAATATAAACATGTCTGAAAAAGCAATGTATATAGATATGTGTATATATTCCATTTTACTGACATTTTAAATACTCTGCAGACATTCTTTTAAAATCACTATAAATCTTTATATGTATATGGATTGCTAACTCAATTTTTTTTTTCAATATCTTTTTCTTAATAATCTTTTTACTTGACAATCTTTTGACTACCACTTTCTCATAAATATATGATATATATATATAAATCCAATATAATATAGCATGGGCAAGAACATTATAAGCTATGATTTGATTGACTATTTACCAAGTGATAGAATACTATTTTAAATATTTTATATCACTATATATATTGAAAAAGAGGTTATTGGAGATTGGAACTGAAATTGAATTCTTTTGAAGTTACTTGTTACTTCAATATTGTAAAGTAAAAATTCTTATTTCAACTTACTTCAAATAGCAATTAAAATGGGGGAAAGACACATTAATATTATAGAATTAAATAAAAAAGAGTACAAACATCTAGAAGCTATATGGTAAAATTTTATAATGTTTTATTTAACTTTGAAAAAAAAAATACACACACATATAAATTGCTATAGAAAATTTAGTTTAGTTTTCAAGTAAATAGTTTTTTTTAAGAAAGAAAAATATATATTTATTATAAAAAAACTTAATTTTTTTTATTAAGATAAAAATATTTATGTAAAAAAGGAGTTAATTACTAAATTCCAAGTTAAAATAAATAGAAATGATTTTTTTTTTTTTTTTTGGATTAAATGCTTTTTTTTTTTTTTTTTTTAACCATGCAATAAAGAGCAAAAAAAAAAGTTTTTCCAATCACAATTGAATTTTTTAGATTTAACATAAAATAAAAGCATTGAGATCCAGAAAACAATTAAGTCAATCTCTTGTTATAAAAAATAGTGATTGACTTAATTAATTGCTGGACCCCTCATGCTTTTATTTCAGGTTAAATTTATAAACCCCAATTATGGCTAAAGAAACAACTCTTTTTTTTTTTTGCTTTATAGTGCTAAGTAAAAGCACTTGATATATAAAAAGAATTATCTCTATTTATTTTTAACTTTTTGGTATTTGCGCAGTAAATAAAAATGTAAAGCTGTATTCTACTTTAAATCAACTTGACCCTTATATATATATAGGTAGATTACTTCTGGTATAAGTTAATAAGCTTATTTTGCGAACTCTATATATAACAAGTTAATATGTATACCTTTTATGTATACATCATATTTAATATGTATACATAATATAGGGTGTATGATAAACTATTAAGTTACTAAAAATATTCTTTTAAGTGAAAAGTTTTTAAAATTTTTGTTTTTGATTGAAATTTTTTCAAGAAAAAAAACCTTACTAAAACTATATTGTAAATGAACTTCTCTTAACATTTATAATTTTAATTTAAATTGATTTGACATTAGTTTGTATATAAATCACTCAGATACTTCTGCAATATGTTAAAATGTATACACCTTATGTATATATTACATATATATGTACATAATTATTCATATATATAGCTTTAAGAAACTCAATTTTCTGTTGAAAATTATTTGATATTTTCTTTTTATTTTGAAATTTTTTTTAAAAAAAGCTTAACAAAATTATAAATTAAACTAATCTTTTTATTATTTAAATGAAGCTTAAAAAATCACTTGTATTACTTATAATATATTGAAGTTCTAAAAACAATTTTTAAATTTGATATCAAAATATTAAAAACTTTTCTGCCCACTGTTCCATATCTAAGAAACTAGGTTATTTACTTGAAATATTCTAGAGTAGTAATTAATTTATTGAGTACACATAAAGCATATGTAAATACTTTTAAACAGGCTTTAATCCGTATTCAATGCACTTTAAAATTTGTAATAATCAAAAATATTTTCCAATAGAGGGAACTTCCAAACCATAATACAAGATAGTAACTTTTATAAAGATAAGAGTGGCCATCTTATCTTTATAAAAGTTATTATTTTGTGTCGTGGTTTGGAAGGTTCCCATTATCGACAAAATATGCTTGATTATTGTGAATTTTAAAGCACGTTGAATACAGGTTAAAGCCTGTTTAAAAGTATTTAAAATATTCTATTTTATTTATCATTTTGGTAGTGACTAAAAACTAGATATAAAATTTCAACAAATTATATTTAATTTAAATCTATTAAACCTCAATTTTAACATGTTATTATAACTTGAATTAAAACAAAAAAATCTGTATATTTCCCTCTCATAAGTCTTATTTAAAAACACACTAAAGTTCTAAGAACAATTTTTAAATTTGATATTAATATATTCAAAAGTTTCCCATCCACTGTTCATTATCTAAGAAACTGTATCACTTATATAAAATATTATAGTCCCACATTATTTTACCTGGTATTTCTTTCTTATGTACAAAATATAAACAAATTTTATTGAATTTAAATCTATATATATTAAACATTGATTCTAAAGTTTTATTGTAACTTCAATAATAAAAAATGATTATAATAATTTACAAATAAATAGAGATTATAACTTAAAAGAATTTGAAAGCAAACAGTCTACAGGATATAGTTAATCAATTTAACTATGGTAATGTTATTGAAATAAAATTTTGTATTGTTAGAGAATGAGAATCAAGAAAAATAATTAATCTTTAAATTATAATGGTTATCTGATTTGTCATATTGAATTTTAATGTATATGTGATTTCTTTGAATTGAACATTTCACATTTTCACAAATAAAAAATTATTATAATGAACTTGACTTATCTTGGCAATTAAAATTTCATTTGATAAAAATTTTATATAAATTGTCTAAAAACATTAATTCTTCACTTACTTATGCTTTCTTTATCTTTGTGATGATCATCAATGTCATTAGAATGAAACTGCTAATGTGATAAGTTTAAATCTTCCTAGAGTACTAAAAAACTCTCCCAGTTCAGATTAGTTACTTAGATTCATCCTCAATATAGAACCCAATTCAGTGGGATTATTCTTGGTGGCTGCAAGGGTTGCAGTATTACAATACAATGTGTGTATAGATCTATCTATCTATCTATCTATCTATCTATCTATCTATCTATCTATCTATCTATCTATCTACCTATCTATCTATCTATCTATCTACCTACCTACCTACCTACCTACCTACCTACCTACCTACCTACCTACCTACCTACCTACCTACCTACCTACCTACCTACCTACCTACCTACCTACCTACCTACCTATCTATCTACCTATCTATCTACCTATCTATCTACCTACCTATCTATCTATCTATCTATCTATCTATCTATCTATCTATCTATCTATCTATCTATCTATCTATCTATCTATCTATCTATCTATCTATCTACCTACCTACCTACCTACCTACCTACCTACCTACCTACCTACCTACCTACCTACCTACCTACCTACCTACCTACCTACCTACCTACCTACCTACCTACCTACCTACCTACCTACCTACCTACCTACCTACCTACCTACCTACCTACCTACCTACCTACCTACCTACCTACCTACCTATCTATCTACCTACCTATCTACCTATCTATCTATCTATCTATCTATCTATCTATCTATCTATCTATCTATCTATCTATCTATCTATCTATCTATCTATCTATCTATCTATCTATCTATCTATCTATCTATCTATCTATCTATCTATCTATCTATCTATCTATCTATTAATTTTTTTGTAAATAGTTATTTCCTAGTATAATTGTTACTATACAACAGTTGGATAATGATGTTTCACCATATTCATTCTAAAAAAATTATATATTGTAACTTGCATGGATCCCTGTTAAATACATTCTAATTAATTCAAACTATGCATAAGCTAAACCCACAGGTATAGTTAAGTGCATGTGTGCAAGATGTGCAAGAATTTCTATAAAAATAAATACAGAGATATATATATGCGTAAAGATATGTACACATACATTCTCAAAGTTGTTCTACAAATATAGACTATTTCTTCGAAGATTAATATTTAGTTTCATTTAGTTATATATATATATATATATATTGTAATCTTCCCTAATAAACAATAAAGTATAATAACGATAAGATATAAGACTTTCTATCTGGTTTGAAACTTATAATACACAGAAATATAATATAGACTTCAGGGACGATTACAACATAGAGGTTTTAATATTGAGAAGCTTATAAAATACACTTCATAATGGCAATGCTATTGTAGAAATTATCCATCTACTATCCTATTATAATCATTAGGAAAATCCCTACAACCAATAACGACTAACATAATATTTCATTTTAAATAATGACTTAACTATTCTTTTATGATTTAAAAAGCTATAAAATAATAATATTAAAAACACAAACTACATTAAATTAATATAATTAACGCTATCCTATGGATATCTCAGGGATCATGATTATTTTGTTCTAAAAGATAATATAACAATCATATTAATAATTAAATAATTGAATCACAAAAAGAATTTTGTTGAGATTCAACTATTTGAATAAAAATCACATTTACCACAACAAAATTTAACTAACTTCCTATTTGAAAAGTAACCTAATTATAATAAAAATACATTAAAATTAATGATCATAATATACTTCTTACTTCACTTAAATAATTTAATTTGCTTTCCTACGATTTATTCTTATTCTCATATAAATAACAACCACCGTAGAATAATCATTTTATTATAATTGACAACTTTATCATCCAATCATTATGTCCTAAATCTCACTTAATTGAATACATCTCTTAATTAATTAGCATTTATCCATTGGAATTGTATCTTTCAGAATTACAAACATTATAAGATATTTTATCAATAACTTGTACTTTGAAATAATATAATATTCCTAAATTTATTCTATAAAATAAACTTCAATACTGGATTTCAAAATGAATATGTGACTCTTAAAACAATATTAATTCCTGTTATATGCTCTCTATTTGTAATAATAATACTTAATTCCACATTTCAAATAAGTCTTCAAGATTCTTTTTATATTAGTAAAAATATGAAGTATTACAAATTCCCTTTAATATAATTACAATTTAAAAGTAATTAATAATATATCAATTATAAATTCTTGAATATAACTCTTTAGATAAAATATATAATAAATAAATACATATTGTAACCTAGTGTTATTGACACTTGGTTTATTTAGCATTATTTCCACAGGAAAACAATGCTATCCTTTTCTAGGAAATAAAAAAGTAAAATAATAATAATATTAAGTGATTAATAAAATATGCTATTTACTCACTGTAACGTGTTTTAAGCAAATAACTAAAAAATTTGGTAATCCAATGTCATTTTGAAGAAGAGCTTGAATAATTTAATTAAAAATATTAACAATAAGAGCAATTTAATATAGTATAAAAGCACATATTATAAACAGTAATTGATTTTGGATGGGTAGAGGGGGCGAGTAGATGAGTATCTTATCATAAAACACAATAACTTCTGGTAATTTTTAAATTAATTTAGATAATAATGTATACAGAAATATACACCACTAATAAGAATTGTTAATTAAGTATATTTATTATTTTTCATTATTTGTCAAATTACTTTGTAATCCATTTAAATCATACGGAAAAATATAACTGTAATAAGTTTTTTATTTTCCTTTTCTTTTGTTTATGTTATAATTAAATGATTATTTTTCTGTAAGAGGTCGCTAAAACAAGACCGCCAAAATTTGAAGAAAGTTTAGTCTGACATTAGTTTTACAAGGAGGAAGCAGTACTGAAATTCGGTAACAAATTTTTTATTATTTTTTATTGCAGAAATAAATATAAGTCAAGTAAATTTTTAATAATATCATGCGTGGCTAATCCTATTTGATAAGATATTCTGTTTTCTATGGCCATCTACCTATTTTAAAGCTTTTTATATGCAAAAATGTACTATCTTATTCTAAAGTTCAAAATGACCGTATTAACTACAGCAAACACGGAAAATGTCATTATGTTTAAAATAAATAATATAAGTAATTTCCAGGAAATAATCAAGTATTTGTTAACTTTACCTTATTTAATAATCTTTTCATGGTATAAAAGAAAAATTATAATTAAAAGACATATTATAAAAGCCAAGGAAAGTTAACTAGAAAATTTCGCGCTCTTTCTAAAAGAAATTGTCTGCTTTGAAAATAATGTAAGTTCCCCATGTCAAAATATGTTTCATTCACTGAAATTTATCTAGAAATAATATTAATGATAAAGGATATTTACTTATGCACCTGTATATTTTAAAAAAAAAAGAAAATATAAATTTTCTCAAGGCAAATATCAGAAAATTTGTATGTGTGCATTTTACGGAGAATTCATTATTAAAGACAAATTACAATTCCTAGAGTAGGAATAAAAACTACAAACATTAGTGACTTAATTATAACCATAATATAATATGTTATATTATACATCAATTTGAGTCGTTAAAACTTTATATCCACGTAAGTCAGCTGCAGTCCTTATAATAATAGTATTTTGGAAAATTCGCTCATTATTTTATTCATAAGCCAGCTAGCTAAAAATGATATGTATCGCCAATAGTAAAAAGAAAAGAATTGTATATGTGATCGTCTATTGTCAAATATTCGTCATGTTAAAATATGTATTGTTTTCTTGGATCCCAAAATTATAGCAGTTAATTCAAAGAAGAATTAACATCCAATGCTGCTATGTTTTCTTTGCCTAAATTATTAATTGCACCAGAATGGAGGCAACTTTTATATAAATGAAATAATAAAATGTGTTTCTTATTTTAAATTTGCTTCGTGAACTACAAACGGATCAAGTTCTTCATCTAGATAAATTGCCCAACGGAAAAACACTTTTTTAGTGAGATAATAAGCACTTGTTAAGTAATGATTTTTTTTTACTAATTTGTAAAAATTACGTGTATTTTTTTTATATCAACAGGTAAAAGGCTGTATAGTCAAGTAATATTTAAATGACCTTGTAACCATAAAGGTATGTTTTCATGTAATTATTCTAGGTTAAATTTATATTTGACATGAAAAAAAATTTTTTTTAATAAAATGTGTTTACTTATGATATTCAATTATGGCTATAAATTTATATGTTAGATGCGAAAAAGTAAAAAAATTTAGATACTTAATAGGTAAAATATCTAGTTAAAATTATCAGAAGTAATTAAAGAGAAGTGCTATATAGGAGTTTACTTATTTAAAGTTTGAAACAAATTTATGCTATGTTAATTGCGGAACTTATTCCCAATTATTCTTTATTAACGCATTCACTTAATTTAGTTCAAGATACTGGACTACCAATTACTTGTTGAATGTTTCTTTGGCAAAGGTAAAAATTATTATGGTTAATTCTGTGATATTCATTGATTGCAGACGTTGATCTAAGTATACCCCGGAACATAAATTTAGTGTAATTAGTGTATTTGCTTGTCTTGCCCCCGATATAGGGCATTGGTATATGCTTAAGATTCGCATAAGTAATAATTGTAATGTCTTTATTTTGTGGGATGGAAAATGATCTCCCCAAAGCTTTATTTTCCATGAGGGGAATAGATAAATCTAGTATTCGGGTATGTTTATAAACTAAGTGATCGCTTCTCAGAGTTAGGACGATCAGTAATTTATATCGTATTTAGTGTATTTCTTCGTTAAAATCCCAGGAGAGGATTATATTTGGTGTGTGTTCCTATTATGCCCAAGTAAGAGGCAAGGACCCACCAAACTATTTTAATATAGTAGTTAACTCTATAGACCTTCAGTGTTATTCCATATTCCTCATGAGAAAATAGAGATAATCCCACCATAGAAGGTGTTGAATATTGTGTTTTGTTTAGAAAGTTATGGCAAGATAACGGGTATATGGGGAGATTAATTTCTCACGATCCATTTAGTATAAATAGCATGCTAGTATATATGATCAATGTCTGGATTGTGCGCGGAATAGTGCTGGTAATCCACACGTAAGTCAATGGATAGAGTAAGTTTAAAATTGTGTGATTTAGACATTTTTATTTGCCAATGGAGGGGTTCAAATACTAGGTTTAATTAAGGTTAATGATTAAGTATCACTCACAATATAACTCTATACTTAGAAAAACAGTGTGTATAACAACTTCAGTTGTTATTAAGGGTAAATATTAAAATAATAAGTGTAACTTCTGATAAATAACCCATAAATTATAATAAGTTATTTAAATAAATACTATCATTTAATTAAAGATATGATAATAAAAATCGTTTGTACGTATTGCCTAGAATCAGATTATTTTTTATTTTAAAACAAATAGTTAGTTAATAAAGGTTAAGTCGCCGTCATATAAGATACACTAAATGGATGAGTTGATGTATCGATAATAATATTTATTTTGTTATATTCAATTTGCATAAATGTAAAAAGAAGATGAAGAAGTAGTTCGAATCCAAGTCTAAAAATATAGACGAATTAATGTTAGTTATATTTTGTTTTATCCATATGGAATCGAATCAATTGTATATGTTTGTTTATTATGTTAATCATAAAGGATAGTTTTGTTAAACTGTAATAATAAATCATAATCTTGTTAAAATTTAATAATAAATTATAGTCTTGTTACAAGTTGTTTTGAGTCATTTTTCTTGTGTGCTAAATAAAAGTGTCTTTGCATAATATTTGCAATACTTTCTTGAGTCCAAAATCATTTATGAAATCTTAAATTCAATACA
>JAQFVV010015687.1:0-12296 GCA_028023455.1 Epiperipatus broadwayi
GAAAGGAGACCTTTGATCTCCTCTTGGAGGCCTTAGCGAAATCTAGCAGGTACAAATTCTAATGGCCACTTTCTATATCGTTCTTGTCGTTACAGCTGTTATTACTATATGATTATTCATATAGTATACGAACATGGATGGGCTGCTCACCAACATGCATTAGCCAGCGTAGTGAGTTTATTGGCTTTTACCTCTGAGTTTAAGATCAAAGAAACACCATGGTCTTTCTTCTCAGTGCCTGATAAGGCAGAATGAATGTTTGTGTAAATGATAAATATTTTTCCAATACATATATACAATTATGACAGACAAAAATAAAAGCATGGCCCTTATTCCCAGGAGGCTGTAAAGTCACCAACCAAGGCAGCGGTTGGTGGCCGAAGGCGGAGGGTGCTAAGAATCCCCTGATTGTGGTCCCAGGCTGCCATTTGATGACGACTTTTTATTTAGGTACTTACAACTGCAGATCACTTTCAAGTGAAGGAAGATTGCAAGAATTAGAAGAAGAATTGTCTTATATTAAATGGGACATTATTGGACTTTGTGAAGTTAGAAGAAAAGGTGAAGAAACAATTGATTTAAAAAAGTGGACATATACTCTATTATAAAGGCACACATATTGGAAATACAAGTGGAGTAGGATTCATTATAAATAAAAAGTGGAAGAACAATATTGTGGAGATTGATGGTGTATCGGACAGAGTTGCAAGATTAGTTATACAACTTAATAGCAGATACCAAATGCAGATAATTCAGGTTTATGCCCCAACAAGTTCTCATAGTGATGAAGTAGTAGAAGATTTTTATATGGATGTACAAAAGGCTTTTGATCAGAGTAAACAACATTTTAAAATTGTTATGGGAGACTTTAATGCTAGAATTGGTAGACAAATGAAAGATGAAATTGCTGTAGGTAATTTTGGTTATGGTAATAGAAATGAGAGAGGACATAGACTTGTGGAGTTTGCAGAAAAGAAAAACTTTATATTATGAATTCATTTTTTTGAGAAAAATGTTAAAAGGAAATGGACATGGAAGCATCCAAATGAAGGTACAGCAGAATTGGATTATATTTTGACTAACAGGAAATACATATTTCAAGATTGTAATGTTCTTAATAAATTTAACACAGGAAGTGATCATCGATTAGTAAGGTGTAAGTTACATGTTAATGTAAAACTAGAGAGACAAAAATTATTAAGAAAAACAATATTTACAGTTGATATTCCTAATCTTCAGAAACATTCTAATGAATTTAAATTAGAACTTACAAATGGGTTTCAAGTGTTAGGAGATTTTGAACATGATTCAGATTTGAATGAAATTAATATGAAAATAACTGATACACTTTTAAAAACTGCAAAAAAACATAGCTGGTAGAAAAAAGCAGCAATTGACTAATAAAATTTCTACTGAGACTAGAGAATTTATGAAGAAAAGAAGGAATATGAAGATATACAAAAATGATGTATTAAAAGAATTGAATATCTCGAATTTTGTAAAATGGTACGGAAAAGAGTTGAAAATGATATAAGAAAGTATAACTGTGAAATAGCAAGGAAAGCTGTAGAAGAAAATAAAAGTCTCAAGAATGTTAAACAACATTTTGGTATTAGTAGAAATTTTATATCTGCAATAAGAAAAAAAGATGGAATTATTACTAAAAAGAGAGATGACATCATGAAATTGGTAGAAGATTTTTATCAAGAATTATATAGTAATAAAGAACAAGTACCTCCTATATCTATTACATCTTCCGAATTTGCCCAGAATTTTAAATGAAGAAGTGAGACATGCAATTAAATGTATGAAGAAAGGAAAGGCTCCAGGAAATGATGGAATTATAATTGATATATTAAAAGAAGGAGGTGAAGAAATAGAAACAATTTTAGCAAAGTTATATACCAAATGTCTAAATGATAAAAGATGTACCGGAAGATTGGGAAGAATGCAGTAATAATATTAATATTTAAAAAAGGTGATAAAGAAGATATTAGAAATTACAGACCTATCAGCCTTTTATCAGTTTTATATAAAATTTTTACCAAGATAATTACAACTCGTCTACAGAGAACTTTGGATTTCCACCAACCAAGAGAACAAGCTGGATTTAAAAGTGGTTTTAGTACAATAGATCATATCCAGGTATTGAGAGAAGTCATAGAAAGGACAAATGAATATGAGTTGTCATTATGTTTTGGATTTGTAGATTATGAAAAGGCATTCGATTCTATACACATTTCTTCAGTGATTAAAGCATTGGATCATCAAGGTATAGATCCAGGATATTGTCATATTTTAAAGAATATTTATAAAAATGCAACAGCAACAATTAGATTACATAATGATACTGGAAAAATCAACATTGAGAAAGGTGTAAGGCAAGGTGACTCCATATCTCCAAAACTTTTTACAGCAGTGCTGCAAGAAGTATTTTGTGGATTAAAATGGGAAACTAAAGGAATGAAAGTAAATGGAAGTATTTAAGTCATTTAGATTTCACAGATGATGTAGTTGTTTTTGAAAATAATGCTTCAGAGCTGCAGGAAATGTTGCAGGAGTTAGCAGATGAAAGTAGAAAAGTAGGACTAAAGATAAATGTTAAAAAGACTAAAGTAATGTTTAATCGATTTGCTCAAAATATGAAAATAAAGATTGATTATGAAGAATTAGAAGAAGTTAACAGTTACAAATACCTAGGTCAGATTATTAATACAGATGGAAACATAATGGAGGAAATTAATCATAGAATTAAACTTGGTTGGAGTGCTTTTGGTAGAAATAACTTGATACTAAAAGGAAATATGCCTATGTGTTTGAAAAGAATGGTTTTTAACAAATGTGTTTTACCAGTTCTTACTTATGGATCTGAGACTTGGACACTTAATAGAAGAGCAATACAGAGACTTCAGACCACTCAAAGGAGTATGGAGAGATGTATGTTGGGAGTAACAAGAAGAGATCGAAAACGCAATGTATGGGTAAGACAACAAACAGGTGTTACTGACCTTATTGAAAAAATTAAAAGATTGAAATGGAGTTGGGCTAGGACATATTGCTAGAAGAGATGATAATAGATGGACAATTGAAATTTTAAACTGGATTTCAAGAGATTGTAAAAGACCCAGAAAGAGACCACATGTGAGATGGATGGATGAAATAAGAAAATGTGCGGGGGTGTTGTGGAGAAGAGAAGCTAAAGATCGGAGAAGATGGATTAAACTTGGAGAGACCTTCATCCTGCAGTGGATTGATAATGGTTGATGATGATGATGATGATATATATGCACACACTACATAAATATTAAATTTAAAACGGTCTATATAAATAAAAATGTCGGCCCGGATCGATATAATTGAGGGATTTTAGCAGAGGAAGAACCCCATCAAGCGGCTAGCCTGGCCGACCGATAAAAACTATAAATTGGAACAAATAAGCAGAATCTAATTAAAAAAATTAGTTGTCAAGCGTTGGTGGTCGAGTGGTCAGCACAGCTGCCTTACAAGTAGTTGTCCCGGATTTGCGGGTTCGCTTCTCGGCCGATGCTTTTACACATGAAAAAAAAATTAGTTAATAGATTCTATTACAATATAGTGAAAATGTTTGGCAATTTTTATTAATAGTTTAATATTTTTTTTTACTTTCAAAAATTAAAACTTTATTTACACTTTAGAGAATCCTCTTAGCACATTAAATTCCAACATCTCTACATCTGAATGACGTTATGAATTTTACGAAACTTTTTATGTTTTATTCTATTTACATTTTTGTTATTTATTCAAGTCTTATTGTTCATCATAACGAACAATAAGACTTGAATAAATAACAAAAATGTAAATAGAATAAAACAATTTGAAATTCTCAATAAATCAAAATAAATATTATAAAGCATATTATATGTTTTAAAATATGTTAAAATTTTTAAGATGACTTATTGGAAATAATTTTATCCTAAACATTCCTTTTCTAGATGATAAGAATACTTTAATATCTGGAAAAAGTCCTTTATAGCACATAGCTTAGATAAAATCCAGATATACATCGCTTTGTAGATGTAGAATTCCTACAATTGATAATTGTAATCAAATGATGTAAATATTAATATTGGATGGCTCTGTGGATAACAATAAGTGAATAGCTATAAAATCAAGAAATCAGCAACTCAAATCAAATAATATATACCGACAATCAGCATTTCTATGCATACTCCTAACACAGAACAACCCACTTAAAGTTGTTTATGAACATTCATTATTAGATATATTGATGTTAATAACACTAAGTTCACCATTTCAGTTTTTTCCATTTTTCGTAATCAAAACTACATACAAGTTTGTTACAAAAATGGCTGTATTGGTAAGTGCAAAATTTCCAAGCTATTAAAACAGTCATGTGATGTGATGCACTGTGACTTCTCCTTAAACAGAGTCAGGAATCTCTCAGCAACTATACCCAGAGAAACCTGTTAGCCACTTTACCTTCCCCTTCCATTCTCCACCCTAAGCTTTTACATAATCTGCTCCATCTCATTTCCACAACATAATCTTTGTCAACTCCATGGCCTTCATATCTAAATCCCCCTTATCTTTTCCCAAACCCAGCGTAAAAACCAATAACCCACTTTCTGTATAATCACTTTGTTCATATTTATTTTTCCACAACTTCCATTATTTGTACCCTTTCTGCTTTCAGACATTTACATTCACTTAACAGCTGCCTAATGTTTTCTATGCCTTCCTTACACAACTTGCAGACTAAACAACCAATATTTTTCTGTTTACGTGTATAGTCCCTTGTTGCTGCCATCTAGTGCAAGCGCAAGCCTTAGTAATGGAAATAGAAGAAATGTCATTGTAGAATTAATTGCATCCAGGCAATTAGCTAAAATATTAATAGATTTGTTGCAATTCTTAAGGAAAATAAAACCATACATGATCAATAAATGATGACAGGTAATTCTTTTCTTTATAATTTTATATGTCCAAATTCCCATGCACATCATATCTAAATAAGAAATTTTCTTCCTAACAATTTTCTATTTGTTAAATTAGATATTAAGAGTTTCACAGCTTATATTTTTAATTCTGAAGGTATATGAAAATATATATGAACACAAATGTTTGAATTTGCATATTATCAAGACACAATGCAGTTGCTCTTGATATCATTAAACATGTGTTTGTTAACTGGATAAAACATTTAAACTTATGGACTGAGAATAATAATGGAAATACTGAAAAAGTTCTAAAATAAGTTATTTTTCTTTAACCTTATCAAATCAGTTTAGTCTTGTACTTACTCAAAAGGATTTTTTAAAATATACATTTGTTATGCAATAACATGGCATCTTATCTGTAATAATATACTCTTCATCTTTCAACCTTGCATAATATAGCTATCTTAATTTAAATTTATGATTTTTACATAATTTTCTATCATATATATTTCTTATATTATCCTCATTTTGATTATCTCCAATTTTGTTTTTTATATTTTGAATATAAACTATTTTCAAATGATAGCTTAATAATACATACACAATGCTTCAAATGAACAGCATTTTAACATTTAATGATTCTCTTTTTATATAATTACTATTGTAGGTACATTATCTCTATTGATAGTTGATTAAATTCTTCCTTTCATATTCACATCAAACCTTTAATTTAACATTATTGATTACAAATATTACACTTCTATATCATTTGTTAGTTTCACTACTGAATCAATTGACAACACATATTTCATTTTAGATGAATTCAGTTTCGTTTATACTTTTCTTCATTAATCCATCTATATATCAAATTCTGTTAGTACATGCTCATAAGATCCAACATAGATCATCATATCATTTGCAGAGCACATTGAGTCAAAAATTTTAATCTTATTTCTTCAGTTATTGAATTTATATATAATAAAATAGCAACAGGACAAATGATGAATCCTGATGTAATCCATATTCATTTTAAAATGTTCATTTGTTAGTGATTTCATATGTACAATCTAAATAAAGTTAAATTTTTCTAAAGACATTCAATACTCATATTAAATGATAAGAGGGGAGAATAATATCTCTTGAAATGTTGTGCATATATTAATCTCTGTGCTATTACTGACAGTTGAATGTATTTGGAATATTTAAATAAAGTCAAATTTTTCTGAAGACATTTAATACTCAGATGATGAAAATAGTCCAACATATAAATACAAATATAATATTCCAAATACATTCAACTGTTACTAATAGCACACAAGTTAATATATGCACAACATTTCAAGAGGTATTATTCTTCCCTCTTCTTCATGTATTGCTGACCTGACCAGTGACAGTACTAGCATAGGAATCAAATCTGAACCCTTGTATTGTCACTTGTCAGGCCAGCAACACCTGAAGAAGAGAGAATAATACTTCTCAAAACATGCATATGCTAACCTGTGTGCTATTACTAACAGTTGAATGTATTTGAAATATTTAAATAAAGTTAAATTTTTCTAAAGACATTCAATACTAATATTAAATGATGGAAATAGTCCAACATAAAATTACAACTAAAACACCATCATCACAAACCTTCAGGAAAATACAATCATATGATTTCTTTTCAATTGATTCAAACTTAATACATTACTTTTTGACCTTCAATGTAACATCCTACTAACTGTTACAATGCAAGGATTATATTAAAGCACAAACTTAAATATTGTAACGAGCACAGACGTTCGTTACATTGTTTTTTTATATATAATTATTAAACAAGTTAAAATAAAAAGTTCGCATTTAAAAACTTTCTTTAAAAATTAAAAATTGAAATTAAAATATCGTCTTAAACTCTTATATATTAGATTCGCACAGATAATAAAAATTATTAAAATAAAATTTTTATTAAAGAAAAAGGTATTTTTAAACTAAATTTTAAAAGATTTGGAGATAAAATTATATCTCTAAATCTGTCTTTAAATATATTTTTGATTTGGAAAACAGGGTAATTAATTAGAAATGGAAATGATTGTTAATTAGTTAAATGTAAACCAGCCTTCGGCATTTAAATGTAAAAACACCTATCAGATAAGAAAACAATAAAAACTGTTAGCAAATAAGAAGAAATCCCTATGGAATCGGACCTCAACGAAAAGGATCATCTCATCGATGACGTAATGTAAATTCAATCCTTCACATTAATATAAAAGGAAAATTTTGGAAATTATTAATCAGTGACTAGTGACTGGAAATTGATTGATTATTGACGATGTAACAGCTAGGTGTTAGCGCTGGGGGGGATTGAAAAAGACGCACAGCTTCAATCCCTTCAGTTCTGCTAAGAAAGAGAAAAAAATGGGCCATCGTTTATACAATGAGGACCAACTACACGAAAAACAAAATCTCCAAAGGATAAATAAATAAATCAACCGGATAATAATCTTCGGACGGCGTGGGAATTCACGTTTAAGCGGCCAGGAATATAATAGGATGAACTATTTCAATAACCGTAAGAACTTTAAAATGTTATGAACAGTAAATTAAAAACTTTTCATATTTAAAATGATTTTAATATTATTCTATCTGACCAACAATATTTATTAATTGGTTATAATTTTATTTAATGTATTTAATTTTTAAAATCATTTCCATTTATTTATTTATTTATTTAATTTTGTTCTTTAAGTTATTATGATTTCTGTTTTCCGTTAAATAAATTATAAAAAAATGTTAAACTTGAGTCGGGCGTGAATGGCTGTATCGATTTGTAAAGATAATTAAGGGAGGGTAATCTTGGGTTGTTCATTTCGTGGTTGAATTGGTTCAATGGATTGGATATATTTATGTAATTAGTAGGTGTAAGCATGAGATCCGCTACGGGCAGGATTATAAAATACGCCACACACCCTCTGTTTGCCTATGGATGGGTTTGTAAGTCGGCAGAAGACCGCAGCCCATTCCTATGGAGTTTTTAGTTTATTGATCTACTTGCCCACAGATGTCACATTCCTGTGGGTGGAGAGTCAATGTCGTTTTTTCTTTCTTCATATTGTTCAGATGTACATTCCTGACAATATAATTGTGTTGTCGTATCATGCTACATTGAATACATGAATGTATCAGATGGATTGGCGCCGGTTGATTGCGAAATGTGTTGCCTAGGGTTAAATAGGGATAGAATATTTTATTTTCGAATGCAAATCTATATAGTATATTCAGGCTCGATCCTATAAAACTATTAAATTTAAGTTGTTTATAGACGCTTGCATAGATTGGCTATCGGTTAAATATGTTTGCGTTTTCATATTTGATCGAAATATATAGACATTCGACAAATACTGATACCTTACGGTGAGTATCTAAAAGGTATTTATTCGGATGTCTTTTAAGTTATTGGTGACGATGCAGGTATCTTACGATGAATACTAGAGGGTTTCTTATAATTCCCTATGCAATTGTCAGTAATCAATAACTTTGTATTTTGATCGTTTATGTTTACTTTGAAATGTTTTTGACCGTTGAAATCTATGTAACCGATCTATAGCAACATATTAAACAGGTTAATATAATCCCATCTGTGCGAACTTGATTAAAAAATGTAAATTTATAATATAATAGTAATGCAATGTAAATTAAAGTAAAATCAAAGTAAAAAAAAAAAAATAATGTTAAATGTTAAATTAAATGTAAATCACTAAAGTAATTTTAAACCTTATATATATGTGCATAAATAAATGTTTGTATGTGAATTACTGGCAGTGGCTTACTTTATTCTTTTATATACTAGTAAATGATATTATTAAATCTCTGCTATTCCACTGAGCTAGTGACATGGGCTAACGACCGGAATCAAAATTTAAGAAAAAAAAAAAAGAATAATATTTTTTTTGACTCACGTATCTGCCTACTGTATAAATTTTTCTAGGTTCAAATGCCTAGATGGCGCCCCCCGTGGTGCAGTTTACGTTAGGTCGCTTTTCTCCGGATCGTTACAATATATATATATATATATAACTATATGGCTGCAGAAAGGAGTTTGCTATTAACTGAAAGGAGACCCTTTGATTCCTCTTGGAGGCCTTAAAGGAACCGAGGCAGGGCAAATTCCTAATGTCCACTCCATACGTTCTTGTCGTTGCAGCTGTTATTACTATATGTTTATTCATATAGTATACGAACATGGATGGGCTGCTCACCAACACGCATTAGCCAGCGTGGTGAGTTTATTGGCTTTTTACCTCTGAGTTTAAGATCAAGAAACACCATGGTCTTTCTTCTCAGTGCCTGATAAGGCAGAATGAATGTTTGTGTAAATGATAAAGATTTTTCCCAATTATACAATTATGACAGACAAAAATAAAGCATGGCCCTTAATCCCAGGAGGCTGTAAAGTCACCAACCAAGGCAGCGGTTGGTGGCCGAAGGCGGAGGGTGCTAAGAATATCCTGGAGGCGGACCCAGGCTGCCATTTGATGACGACTTTTTATTTAGGTACTTACAACTGCAGATCACTTTCAAGTGAAGGAAGATTGCAAGAATTAGAAGAAGAACTCTCTTATATTAAATGGGATATTATTGGACTTTGTGAAGTTAGAAGAAAAGGTGAAGAGACAATTGATTTAAAAAGTGGACATATGCTCTATTATAAAGGCACAAATATTGGAAATACAAGTGGAGTAGGATTCATTATAAATAAAAAGTGGAAGAACAATATTGTGGAGATTGATGGTGTATCAGACAGAGTGGCAAGATTAGTTATACAACTTAATAGCAGATATCAAATGCAGATAATTCAGGTTTATGCCCCAACAAGTTCTCACAGTGATGAAGTAGTAGAAGATTTTTATATGGATGTACAAAAGGCTTTTGATCAGAGTAAACAACATTTTAAAATTGTTATGGGATATTTTAATGCTAGAATTGGTAAACAAATGAAAGATGAAAGTGTTGTAGGTAATTTTGGTTATGGTAATAGAAATGAGAGAGGACATAGACTTGTGGAGTTTGCAGAGAAGGAAAAACTTTATATTATGAATTCTTTTTTTGAGAAAAATGTTAGAAGGAAATGGACATGGAAGCATCCAAATGAAGGTACAGCAGAATTGGATTATATTTTGACTAACAGGAAATACATATTTCAAGATTGTAATGTTCTTAATAAATTTAACACAGGAAGTGATCATCGATTAGTAAGGGGTAAGATACATGTTAATGTAAAACTAGAGAGACAAAAATTATTAAGAAAAACTATATTTACAGTTGATATTCCTAATCTTCAGAAACATTCTAATGAATTTAAATTAGAACTTACAAATCGGTTTCAAGTATTAGTAGATTTTGAACATGATTCAGATTTGAATGAAATTAATATGAAAATAACTGATACACTTTTAAAAACTGCAACAAAGATAGCTGGTAGAAAAAAGCAGCAATTGACTAATAAAATTTCTACTGAGACTAGAGAACTTATGAAGAAAAGAAGGAATATGAAGATATGCAAGAATGATGCATTAAAAAGAATTGAATATCTCGAATTTTGTAAAATGGTGCGGAAAAGAGTTGAAAATGATATAAGAAAGTATAACTGTGAACTAGCAAGAAAAGCTGTAGAAGAAAATAAAAGTCTTAAGAATGTAAAACAACATTTTGGTATTGGTAGGAAATTTATATCTGCAATAAGGAAAAAAGATGGAATTATTACTAAAAAGAGGGATGACATTATGAAATTGGTAGAAGATTTTTATCAAGAATTATATAGTAATAAAGAACAAGTACCTCCTATATCTATTACATCTTCGAATTGCCCAGAATTTTAAATGAAGAAGTGAGAAATGCAATTAAATGTATGAAAAAAGGAAAGGCTCCAGGTAATGATGGAATTATAATTGATATATTAAAAGAAGCAGGTGAAGAAACAGAAAAAATATTAGCAAAGTTATATACCAAATGTCTAAATGATAAAGATGTACCGGATGATTGGAAGAATGCAGTAATAATATTAATATTTAAAAAAGGTGATAAAGAAGATATTAGAAATTACAGACCTATCAGCCTTTTATCAGTTTTATATAAAATTTTTACCAAGATAATTACAACTCGTCTACAGAGAACCTTGGATTTTCACCAACCAAGAGAACAAGCTGGATTTAAAAGTGGTTTTAGTACAGTAGATCATATTCAAGTATTGAGAGAAGTTATAGAAAGGACAAATGAATATGAGTTGTCATTATGTTTTGGATTTGTAGATTATGAAAAGGCATTTGATTCTATAAACATTTCTTCAGTGATTAAAGCATTGGATCATCAAGGTATAGATCCAGGATATTGTCATATTTTAAAGAATATTTATAAAAATGCAACAGCAACAATTAGATTACATAATGATACTGGGAAAGTCAACATTGAGAAAGGTGTAAGACAAGGTGACTCCATATCTCCAAAACTTTTTACAGCAGTGCTGCAAGAAGTATTTTGTGGATTAAAATGGGAAACTAAAGGAGTGAAAGTAAATGGAGATTATTTAAGTCATTTAGATTTCGCAGATGATGTAGTTGTTTTTGCAAATAATGCTTCCGAGCTGCAGGAAATGTTGCAGGAGTTATCAGATGAAAGTAGGAAAGTAGGACTAAAGATAAATGTTAAAAAGACTAAAGTAATGTTTAATCGATTTGCTCAAAATATGAAAATAAAGATTGATTATGATGAATTAGAAGAAGTTAAGAGTTACAAATACCTTGGTCAGATTATTAATACAGATGGAAACATAATAGAGGAAATTAATCATAGAATTAAACTTGGTTGGAGTGCTTTTGGTAGAAATAACTTGATATTAAAAGGAAATATGCCTATGTGTTTGAAAAGAAAGGTTTTTAACAAATGTGTTTTACCAGTTCTTACTTATGGATCTGAGACTTGGACACTTAATAGAAGATCAATACAGAGACTTCAGACCACTCAAAGAAGTATGGAGAGATGTATGTTGGGAGTAACAAGAAGAGATCGAAACGCAATGTATGGGTAAGAGAACAAACAGGTGTTACTGACCTCATTGAAAAAATTAAAAGATTGAAGTGGAGTTGGGCTGGACATATTGCTAGAAGAGATGATAATAGATGGACAATTGAAATTTTAAACTGGATTCCAAGAGATTGTAAAAGACCCAGAAGGAGACCACATGTAAGATGGATGGATGAAATAAGAAAATGTGTAGGGGTGATGTGGAGAAGAGAAGCTAAAGATCGGAGAAGATGGATTAAACTTGGAGAGACCTTCATCCTGCAGTGGATTGATAATGGTTGATAATGATGATGATGATGA
>JAQFVV010015688.1:0-12287 GCA_028023455.1 Epiperipatus broadwayi
CAACTTTATATCCCCCAATTAATATTCTTTGTCTTCATTTTCTCCAGTATTAATCATCATTACTTTTATTTTTTCTTCACTAAATTCAATTATCATCTCTTTACTCACTCTTGTGAATGTCCTCAGCATAACTTCCACATCTTCCCTTCTTTATGTGTGCAAGAAGACATCATTCTAAAATAAAAGACTGATAATATCTCTGTCCCTCTTCCTAATCTTTCTATTGCTCTCTCCATTTCTCTCAACTACCACAAAAACAAAATAGGTGAGATAGGGTATCCTTAGCTTAGTTCCACCCCATTTTTAATTTTAACTAATTCTATGTTTTTTAATTGATACATATGGTAATTATTTTCATATAGATTTCTTAATAATATCCACTAAATCTCCATGCATTCCTAAATTTATTAAACTTACCAGTAATCTATTTCTATTTACTCTATCATATATCTACTTCACTAAATATATAAAAACCATATATAACTGTCTACCTCCATTTCTACTCATATCTATAAGTTGTATAACTACAAATAAACTATCTCCTATATGCTTATTGACTGCACATACTTATATTATTTTTTAAGAGATTTCAACAATTAACAAATGATCTTCAGAAAGAAACTTCATCTGCTAGATTGGAGTTTAAACATTACATAAACTGTAATTTTATCTGCATCAAAATTGATATTTTAAAAAAATTTCATGAATGCAATTTATAATAAAAAGTACATGAATATTAGATTTACCCTATATTTTTTAATAAAGTATATTCATTCAACGAAGACAAAAGATATACAACTGAATATGTTACCTCGCAACCTCAATTTTTCTTGGACAATGGCCTTTAGGAGCCTCAAAAAGGAATATTAACTTTTGGTTCATATGCAGCATCTGAAAAATCCTATAAAAAGTTAAAAGTAGATGTCAATCTTGTTAATATTAATATCAGCTATGTTTTTTATTACTTTCTACAATGCTTTTTAACAAACCACCATTGACAGTTTTGACTGCCCCATAAATTTTCTTCAGAACTTCTACTTTCAAATCTTAACCCAAAACTGTCAATAGTGGTTTGTAAAAAAGCATTGTAGAAAGTAATAAAAGACATAAATGATATTAATATTACATGGATTTGGCAATGCAATAAGAAAGATAAAAAAACAATCTTATTAATACACACACACACACATATATATATATATATATTGTAACCTCTCACCACAGATCACCAACAACCACAAATACATGGGGGCACCTATTCTATGGATCATAAAATAACAATCGGACTAATCTTATTATAAAACTATCAATGATGCTCTTAAATAAAGTTTCACCTTAGCCTAGTTCAGTTGAGGGATATTACAGACGTCTATGAGGTGTAAAATGTACATTAGATGTGGGAGGAAATAGACATTATAATTAATAGGAAAAAAAACATCTATTAAATTCTAAAATACATAAGAATTAAATTGGTAAAATTCTACCATCTAAATTTAACAAGTTATAATTTATATTTCACCTCCTCCCGTCATCCACATGCATTGAGCAACCTCTACCACATTAGGAAAATTAAACTAATAAACAAAATGTACCATTTAGAAATTATAATGTTACAATGTTGGATCAGAACTTAAACTAAACCTATCATTACTAAATTTTAATTATACACTAATCTAATTCTTAGTTAACTGAATTTAATATTTAATCTAAATTAATAATTGAATATCTCAGGGAATCTATTTATGGCATGGCTTAATCTAAAATCTCTATCTCTCAACAACTATTATTTAATATTATGACAGTAATGGAATAAATTAAGTTAATACCCTAACAAAATAATAATAGTTAGATAATGAAAGAAATTGGGCACATTTTCACTTCAATCCATCATCTAAACAATCATTAAATGATAAAACCCTTTTAGAAAATCAGTAAATAATTGACATCTCATACAGTGTTTGATCAAAGAAATCAATATCATCATATCTGGATGTTTATCATAATTAAATGAAAATACAATTATATCATATTAAATAAAATAAATGTGTGAGCTTGTGTGGAAATATGAAACATGAATGCATGTTAAAGAAGAATCCTGAATACAATTTTGAATAATAAAACATTACAAAAAATATATAGTTAAGTAAACATTTAATTTCTTTACAATTTGTACAGATATAAGTTCTGGATGTATTAACATCAGTAGTTGAAAACCTACATAATAGCAGAAATTACAAGATAATTTTCTAACTTCTTATCTGATACATTTCATCTATCAAGTCACTTTGATTGACTTATGGCATCACATTATATCTTTAATCCTAAAGAATAAATTAAAATAAAATCTTTATATTTTATTGCAAAAATGGTGTTCAGTTATCAATCACTTCTGATAAACATTTATATTCGACATCTTGTCTTTTATATCACTCTTAAATTATTAATTAATCCAATAAGTCTATAACAAACAACATAGGTTAAATATTTCAATTACATTATAAAATAAAAGTAAAATCTTGGCATTTTTACTTTAAAATGCACATTAACTAAAATAAGGGGTTTGAACCTAAGAATAAACACAAAATAAGATTAAATTATGCTTTGCAAAATGGAAATAATTCTATCAATTAGCTATGTTTTATCTTTGCAAAATAGAAATGAATAATGCCACTAATTAATTATGATTTGTCTTCTTTGCTTGCTTATACCAGTTATGATTAAATATTATGGAAGCTGATGATATGAAATTTAAATGATAAATGCAAAGTGATGGAAGTAAGGCATTAATGATGGATTTTTTTAACTGTTAAATTAGTACTTTATATTTTCTTGTATTGCATTATGATGTGTGTCATACAATAAATAATTAATACTAACCAATCCAATCAGTTTACTTGGTGAATGTGTAAATAAATCATAATATTGGACAATGACAATGGACCAAACAAGCTTCAGCACTAATTCTAATACAGCTGTTTTTAAGAGAAAATCAATTCTACTTTTATTCTTCTTATCAATAAATTGGCTGGCACATGAGCTAGGAGTAAGATGAAAGCACTCTACAAGTACATGGGATAAAAGATTTGCCAATTCTAATTTTATAACTAACAAGACAATAACTCCCAAGTCTACTTCTGAGACCAAATAAACTGGTGGGAATAAATCTCACCATCAAAACATCAGGGAGATAAAATACTTGGATTGATACACTCTAATTCACAATATCAAATATCAAAACTGGAGGATTCAATCCACTCCTATCAAATACTTCGATAACAAAGGGAATTTTATTTTATCACATAATATATACTAGGCAATCTACCATATCAAATATTCAAATAACAACAAAAAAAAAGAGATTATTCGATCCCACAAGACACAATAAAACATCATTAACTTTTACTACAAATAGGCCATTAAACACCTTTTCTTATCAAGCATAATAAAGACAATAAACTCATGCTTAAACAAATTCTAATCTTTAAAATTTGAATAGTCCATTCCCATCCTCCGAAACCAATACATTTTATAGCATTTACTTGCAAATTACACAATATTATAGCTGAGTTTTATAATATCACACATATACAAGTATAATAATAATACAGAAATTGAAATCCCAGTAGGTAAGGAACTAATGTAAAAATATTAATTATTAACTGTAAATTCAATAAAGTAAGGCAAACATTTCATATCTGTTAATATTTATAACTTAAAAACATATTAATTGCGGTTGAGAAACAAGGCAATAATTTCTGTTACGGCAAGGTAAGACAAAATAATATTTTTTATAATGCATTTATATTAGTACAAATCCAAAGCAAAAGTTTGGCTTAGATAAATAATAAAGCTTTATGTTCTAGATTAAATAATTATTGAAAATAATAATTTTCTAATCTATTAAAAAAAAACGGCAAGTATACTATCCGATTTTATGTAATGAAACTTCTTTAAAATAATTGTTCACCCTTTTACCCTTAAATGGGCATCTCCATTTACCAAGCACATATGTTTATATATGGTACATGATAAAGCTTAAACTAAAATAATAATAATAAAATACCTTGTTAATATTTCCCTAATATTATACATTTAGGATATGTTCTTGGAGACATAATAAATATAATAATAAAAATAATAAAATCATAAAACAACCTTGAAACTATCTACCTACTAAATACGATTAAATAAATAAATAAATAAATAAATAAAGTTCTTTTGTTTTTTTCTTCTGAGTTGAAAATGAAAAGTTTATTACAGTTTATACATGACATCCCTTGGTCGTGTCTTAAATAATAATAATAATAATAATAATAATAATAATAATAATAATAATAATAATAATAATAATAATAATAATAATAATAATAATAATAATAATAATAATAATAATAATAATAATAATAATAATAAGGACACAGATAAATATTGACAAAAAACAACACATTCCTGCAGGAAAACAAATAACAATATTATTTTGATTCCAGTATAGCGCCTTCATTGTTTTTAGCGAAGCTAATGAAGTTGCTGTTAATGCTATATAAAATAAGTACTATTTCACATTTCATTAATAAAATATATTAGGCATTTATTTCATGTTTCTTTTTCAGAGCCATTCATAAAACATATATAATTATTTGAACATACAGATATTTAATTTTCCAGAGCTGGTTGGCAACATTCTATATAAGAAATTCCATTGCAAACAAAGAGATCAATTAATAAACTAAAAGTCATATTTAGTTTCCATCGATTTTCTAAACCGATTTCACGTAGTAGTTGGGAAAAATAATTAGATAATTGTTGAATCATCATTTAGACTCATTTTCTAATATGCACAATAAAATATAAATAGTCAGGCAAGTATTTCAATAACATGATAATAAAATAAATGATTCTTATGCACCTTTCTTTAACCTTCTTCTTTGCAACTAGCACGAAATTGATCATAAAGAGTTCTTGAGAGACTTAATAATAGTTCGCAAATTTTCCAACATAATAAAGAATATGCATGCTTCAGTTGTTTTCTTAATACTATAATTAAAATTTAAGAATAACAATTTTGAAAATAAACATTCTTCTGTCTTCTTCACAAAATGAGTTTGAAATATAATTATGTACTTCCATTCCATTCTTCACATTACTAATTAATTTTAAATGTGTTAAAATGTAGATACAATCATGCATTTAAAATAATGATTGAGAATTCTGAAACTGTCAATTAGGAATAAAATTAATGTACCTTTAGGTTGTTCATGTGATTATCATCCCAAAACTTTTTAGTACTTGAACTTTTCAACTTGGCTTTTCTCTTTTTGGAAGAATAGGCTTTTAATAAAATTGTATTATTAAGCTTTGTTTAGATAATACTTGAAGTTCTGTCAGTAGAGAATGAGTAGTAGTCTTTATTTGTAGTTCCCTTTAGTAGTTTTCTTTGGTAATTCTTTCTAGTAATCCTTTTTAGAATTATATTTAACTATTTTATAGCCCTCAAAATAAAATTACCCAGCATTTATTCAAAGTCATTTGAAAGGCAAAGGTCATCAGACAGAGACTAAAACTTAATCTATGCAAGAAACTTTCTTGTATAAAAATAGAAACAAAAAAAAACTATTTTGTCTTTTAAATAAATAAAAACATATTAAATATTAAATTGAACTAAGAATTAAACATCTCTATATTCTTGGGGGCACAGAGTAAAATTAATAATTATTTTTCCATAAAATATTTTACAGCATATGTTGCTTAAATAATTCACTAGTCCAGTGATCCATCAATCTATTTAAAAAGTAATTAAGCTAGTTTTTAAACTAGTAGCAGTAAAATTAAATATTTGGATATGAGATATGATATTTGATATTTTCATGAAGCATATGAATGAAAAATAAAGTTGATAATGAGACAGACATAATGAATATTTGGCAAATAATGTACTATAGATATTAAACTGATGTGACTGAAATGACAATTTTAATGATGATGAGTTAAACAAATTTCACTGTTTATACTATAATAAAATATGAAAAGCAAATGAACTACAGAATCTGTCAAACAAATCTTAATACTGTTCTGTAAGCAAATTAAACCAATTAGCATCAACCTAAACTGAACTGACTACTTTTGTGACAAGCCACCCCTTCATCCTATTATTGACAGTACACTACCAAAGTATTAAATATCTAATAATTATCAAATTACATCTATATAAGTACTTTTAAGCATAGTTTTAGTCTTTGACTAAAAAATTTAAAAAATGCAACATTATTTTTTTTTAAATAAGATAATATCAGATGTTACTGATAATACCTTACAACACACAATTAATATTTTTAGAAAGAACCAGAAGGTCACTATATATATATATATATATATATATATATATATATATATATATATATATATATATATATATATATATATATATATATATATATATATATATATATATACACACCCTTAAAGATTGCAAATTTGACTACAGAGTATGAAATATTGTTGTGAATCTTTAAGTGTCCATATATATTCAATGGACCATTAGTAAGAATGGATTTCC
The DNA here is from genome assembly GCA_028023455.1 of Epiperipatus broadwayi. NCBI lineage: Eukaryota > Metazoa > Onychophora > Udeonychophora > Euonychophora > Peripatidae > Epiperipatus > Epiperipatus broadwayi. The sequence goes on from JAQFVV010015688.1 coordinate 6,554, forward strand.
ATTCTTGCTATAAAAGGTGTGAAGGTTGCCTTGACAGCAGTTAGAAATATTGGTTGCTATATTTACTGTGAATGTTTAGGGTATTACTGGTTGGAAACTAATTATATATATATATAATTATAATTGAAATAATATTTTTAACGGTTTACAAACAATTACAAATTAATCTTTAACCAAGTAGAAGTACTTTCGGTTACTTCTTAACCTGCCTCAACTGCCATTAAATTCAAAAACTAAAAGCTACTAATGTCTATCAATTCAATTCCACTAATTCGTATTTTAATGTTAGAAGCTTGTCGATTTATTAAATGCATTTTATTCCTGTTTATAAAAATTGCCTTTAATTTTTCTTTTACTATGGTTTTTCTCTTTGTGAAGAATTTTAACATTTTCAAAATTAAATTTAAATTTATATTTACATGTTTTTTCTAAGTGATCGAAGAAAACTTGAAGAAGATATTAAATCACCATTATTTTTATTTTTTACACATTTATATAAATAATTGGTATTCCTTCAACCTTTTCTCAATGCTGCACCTAGATTCACCATTATATGCTGACTGTATGTTGGTGAGCAGCCCAGTCATGTTTGTATACTATATGAATAATCACATAATAATAACAGCTGCAATGACAAGATTGTATAATTAATATTAGAATTTGCTCTGTTTATTCCTTTAAAGCCTCCAAGAGGAATCAAAGAGTCTTCTTTCACTTAATAAGAAACTCATATTTCTGCAGTACATATATATATATATATATATATATATATATATTAATTCTAATATTTTTCATGGATAAAAGATGTCAAGTATTATTAACATGTTATCATTTATGTGGATATCTTGTGTAGTGAAAAAGCTAAAATTTTGACGTCAGCACACATCAAGTACCTTCTCAGAGCATCTTCTTTCTCAAATCATAAGAATGCAAATGAGATTTAAAACCGTTTTGTCGTTTTCTTTTTCCTCATAATTAAATTCTATTGGTTGAGAAGTTTTAAAAATATATTCCAATAGCTTCTTCCAAAGGTTGTTAATCTCTTTTAATTCACACTTTATTTATGCTCTGGGCAAATAGTAATAATAATATGATAGGTATATATGGATAAACAGCAAAAATGCAAGTTAAAAAACTTGCTAACGCTTGTATTTATGTCCACAGATGGCGTCCTACCAAGACTGCCAATCAAGCGTATGTTTTGTTTACATAAACGTCAGAGTAGTTAGTATTCACTATCTCTAACTATAATTCCACTTTCAGATCATGATTTCAAGCTATTTGCTATCGTCAGTGAAAGACAGGAATAAAGAAACTAGATCTGAATACAAACTCTGAGCGTTTATGAAACAATTTCTATTCAGCTTGCAAGCGTGAATTTTTTAGACACGTAATGTCTTCAAACTCAGCATAGCAAACCAGATAGCTACATGGGTCTGATCTCAGTTCAGCATCACCACATAGTAGAAGCCTCTGCAATCTATATCATTGCAAGAAAGACCTCAAAGGTACATTTATGATAAACAAAAATGCAAGTTAAAAAACTTGCTAACGCTTGTATTTATGTCCACAGATGGCGTCCTACCAAGACTGCCAATCAAGCGTATGTTTTGTTTACATAAATGTCAGAGTAGTTAGTATTCACTATCTCTAACTATAATTCCACTTTCAGATCATGATTTCAAGCTATTTGCTATCGTCAGTGAAAGACAGGAATAAAGAAACTAGATCTGAATACAAACTCTGAGCGTTTATGAAACAATTTCTATTCAGCTTGCAAGCGTGAATCTTTAGACACACGTAATGTCTTCAAACTCAGCATAGCAAACCAGATAGCTACATGGGTCTGATCTCAGTTCAGCATCACCACATAGTAGAAGCCTCTGCAATCTATATCATTGCAAGAAAGACCTCAAAGGTACATTTATGATAAACAAAAATGCAAGTTAAAAAACTTGCTAACGCTTGTATTTATGTCCACAGATGGCGTCCTACCAAGACTGCCAATCAAGCGTATGTTTTGTTTACATAAACGTCAGAGTAGTTAGTATTCACTATCTCTAACTATAATTCCACTTTCAGATCATGATTTCAAGCTATTTGCTATCGTCAGTGAAAGACAGGAATAAAGAAACTAGATCTGAATACAAACTCTGAGCGTTTATGAAACAATTTCTATTCAGCTTGCAAGTGTGAATTTTTTAGACACGTAATGTCTTCAAACTCAGCATAGCAAACCAGATAGCTACATGGGTCTGATCTCAGTTCAGCATCACCACATAGTAGAAGCCTCTGCAATCTATATCATTGCAAGAAAGACCTCAAAGGTACATTTATGATAAACAAAAATGCAAGTTAAAAAACTTGAAATCATGATCTAACAGCTTGATATTTATGTCCACAGATGGCATCCTACCAAGACTGCCAATCAAGCGTATATTTAGTTTACATTAACGTCAGAGTAGTTAGTATTCACTATCTCTAACTATAGACTTCCCTTTCAGATCATGATTTCAAGCTATTTGCTATAGATCAGTGAAAGACAGGAATAAAAGAGCTAGATCTAAATACAAACTCTGAGCGTTTATGAAGCAATTTCTATTCAGCTTGCAAGCGTGAATTTTTTAATTGTCACATAGCTTGTCTTCAAACTCAGCATAGCAAACCAGATACCTTCCTAGGTCTGATCTCAGTTCAGCATCACCACGTAGTAGAAGCCTCTGCAATCTATATCATTTTCTTGAAAAGACCTCAAAGGTACATTTATGATAAACAAAAATGCAAGTTAAAAAACTTGCTAGCAACATGTTTTTATGTCCACAGATGGGGGGATACCTTTTTTTTTTTTTTTTTTTTTTTTTTTTTTTTTTTTTTTTTTTTTTTTTTTTTTTTTTTTTTTTTTTTTTTTTTTTTTTTTTTTTTTTTTTTTTTTTTTTTTTTTTTTTTTTTTTTTTTTTTTTTTTTTTTTTTTTTTTTTTTTTTTTTTTTTTTTTTTTTTAAAAACACCCTATCAAGCCGTATAAAGATTTCATTTACATAACGTCAGAGTAGCTCAGAGTTTGTGTTAAGATCTAGTTTCTTTATTCCTGTCTTTCACTGACACGATAGCAAATAGCTTGAAATCATGATCTGAAAGTGGAATTATAGTTAGAGATAGTGGATACTAACTACTCTGACGTTTATGTAAACGAAACTATACGCTTGATTGGCGTGTCTTGGTAGGGGGCTATCTCGTGGACATAAATACAAGCGTTAGTAAGTTTTTTTTTAACTTGCATTTTTGTTTATCATAAATGTGCCTTTCGAGGTCTTTCTTGCAATGATATAGATTGCAGAGGCTTCCACAATGTGGTGATGCTGAACTGAGATCAGACCCATATAGCTTATCTGGTTTGCTTATGCTTAGTTTGAAGACATTACGTGTCTTAAAAATTCAGGGCGCTTGCAAGCTGAGATAGAGGTATTGTTTCATAAGCGGCTCCAGAGTTTGTATTTAGATCTAGTTTCTTTATTCCTGTCTTTCACTGACGATAGCAAATAGCTTGAAATCATGATCTGAAAGAGATGAGATTACTAGTTAGAGATAGTGAATACTAACTACTCTGGCGTTTATGTAAACAGAACATACGCTGATTGGCAGTCTTGGTAGGGCGCCATCTGTGGACATAAATACAAGCGTTAGCAAGTTTTTTAACTTGCATTTTTGTTTATCATAAATGTACCTTTGAGGTCTTTCTTGCAATGATATAGATTGCAGAGGCTTCTACTATGTGGTGATGCTGAACTGAGATCAGACCCATATAGCTATCTGGTTTGCTATGCTGAGTTTGAAGACATTACGTGTCTAAAAAATTCACGCTTGCAAGCTGAATAGAAATTGTTTCATAAACGCTCAGAGTTTGTATTTAGATCTAGTTTCTTTATTCCTGTCTTTCACTGACGATAGCAAATAGCTTGAAATCATGATCTGAAAGTGGAATTATAGTTAGAGATAGTGAATACTAACTACTCTGACGTTTATGTAAACAAAACATACGCTTGATTGGCATTTTTGGTAGAACGCCATCTGTGGACATAAATACAAGCGTTAGCAAGTTTTTAACTTGCATTTTTGTTTATCATAAATGTACCTTTGAGGTCTTTCTTGCAATGATATAGATTGCAGAGGCTTCTACTATGTGGTGATGCTGAACTGAGATCAGACCCATGTAGCTATCTGGTTTGCTATGCTGAGTTTGAAGACATTACGTGTCTAAAAAATTCACGCTTGCAAGCTGAATAGAAATTGTTTCATAAACGCTCAGAGTTTGTATTTAGATCTAGTTTCTTTATTCCTGTCTTTCACTGACGATAGCAAATAGCTTGAAATCATGATCTGAAAGTGGAATTATAGTTAGAGATAGTGAATACTAACTACTCTGACGTTTATGTAAACAAAACATACGCTTGATTGGTAGTTTTGGTAGGACGCCATCTGTGGACATAAATACAAGCGTTAGCAAGTTTTTAACTTGCATTTTGTTTATCATAAATGTACCTTTGAGGTCTTTCTTGCAATGATATAGATTGCAGAGGCTTCTACTATGTGGTGATGCTGAACTGAGATCAGACCCATATAGCTATCTGGTTTGCTATGCTGAGTTTGAAGACATTACGTGTCTAAAAAATTCACGCTTGCAAGCTGAATAGAAATTGTTTTATAAACGCTCAGAGTTTGTATTTAGATCTAGTTTCTTTATTCCTGTCTTTCACTGACGATAGCAAATAGCTTGAAATCATGATCTGAAAGTGGAATTATAGTTAGAGATAGTGAATACTAACTACTCTGACGTTTATGTAAACGAAACATACGCTTGATTGGTGTTTTTGGTAGGACGCCATCTGTGGACATAAATACAAGCGTTAGCAAGTTTTTTAACTTGCATTTTTGTTTTATCATAAATGTACCTTTGAGGTCTTTCTTGCAATGATATAGATTGCAGGGGAATCTACTATGTGGTGATGCTGAACTGAGATCAGACCCATATAGCTATCTGGTTTGCTATGCTGAGTTTGAAGACATTACGTGTCTAAAAAATTCACGCTTGCAAGCTGAATAGAAATTGTTTCATAAACGCTCAGAGTTTGTATTTAGATCTAGTTTCTTTATTCCTGTCTTTCACTGACGATAGCAAATAGCTTGAAATCATGATCTGAAAGTGGAATTATAGTTAGAGATAGTGAATACTAACTACTCTGACGTTTATGTAAACGAAAAATACGCTTGATAAGTTGTTTTTGGTAGGACGCCATCTGTGGACATAAATACAAGCGTTAGCAAGTTTTTTAACTTGCACTTTTGTTTTATCATAAATGTACCTTTGAGGTCTTTCTTGCAATGATATAGATTGCAGAGGCTTCTCGACGCTCTTCCGATCTTGATGCTGAACTGAGATCAGACCCATATAGCTATCTGGTTTGCTATGCTGAGTTTGAAGACATTACGTGTCTAAAAAATTCACGCTTGCAAGCTGAATAGAAATTGTTTCATAAACGCTCAGAGTTTGTATTTAGATCTAGTTTCTTTATTCCTGTCTTTCACTGACGATAGCAAATAGCTTAAAATCATGATCTGAAAAGTGGAATTATAGTTAGAGATAGTGAATATTAACTACTCTGACGTTTATGTAAACGAAAAATACGCTTGATAGGTGTTTTTGGTAGGACGCCATCTGTGGATATATATATATATGCC
>JAQFVV010015689.1:0-12280 GCA_028023455.1 Epiperipatus broadwayi
ATACTTAAAACAGAAAGAAAACGGAAAATACCTTTTTTCTTTTTAGATCTTTTATGATAAAACTAATCCTTGAAATCAAATAAACATGTTATGACATATTTATAAACAACAAAACATAACACTTATATTAAAACATAGTAAAAAGCTTTTTAAATAAATTTATTTTGCCCTTTTCAAACATATCCTCCGGAAAAAACTACGCCGTACATATACAGGCGACATCTATGTTAATACATGATAAGCAAAAATAAAAGACAAAAGAATAAACAGGAATATACAACTAGTATAAACAATTCATATAGGACTACTGAAACCGAGATTGGACAGCCTATGTTCATCATATAACTCCATATAAAACTCTACTATAATTTAAATCTTCATTTTACGCAAAAGGCATTCCAAACAATCATCCACATCAGTTATCTATCCATTCTTTTTTCATCAACCATTTATTATTCATTCCAATAGGCGTCTTATATATATTCATATAATTAGTTTTAATATACATAATATAATTTGTTTCCATATAATCTCCGTCTATTAACTCTTTTATATAATTTAAAGCCCTTATACTATCAGTACAATTAATTTTATATCCAGTTTTGCAAATAATGAACATATAATCTGATTATCATCTTTCCCCCTATACGATAGCACCATTATGTTCCTTAGCTAAGGAACATAATGGTGGCTATCGTATAGTAAAAGATAGGGGTCATCGTTATTATATATTCATTATTTTACAAACTACTATTATAAAATTAATAATTACTTATAATATAGGGGGGCTTTAAATTATATAAAAGATATTAATAGACGCAGATTACATAAAACAAATTATATAATATGTGATAATAAAACTAATTAAAATGAATATGATATAAGACATCTATTGGAGTGAATAACAAATAATTGATGGCAAAAAAGAATTTATGATAACTGATACGTAGATGATTATTTGGAATAATGCATTTTCGAATTGAGGAATTTAAAACTATAGTAGAGTTGATAAGTTATATGATAATATAGAAAGTCCAATCTGAGTTTCAGAAGTCCTATAGAATTGTTTATACTTGTATTGTATTTCGCTTATCCTTTTGTCTTTATTTTTGCTTACATCTTCGTTAACATAGATGGTCAAACGGTGCATATGTAGTCGTTAGTATTTTTTTAAGAGATATTACGTTTGGATGTATGAAAAAATAAAATTCACAGAAAGGCTTTTTATATAATTTAATATAAGTTGTTATGTTTCTCTTGTTGTTTATAAAATAAATTATAACATTTTATATTTGATTTCGATGAGCTTACATTATATACTCTGTATTTTTATCCCATACTAAACATGAGAAAAAATTACAAATTCTATGTGTAGCAGAAAAAAAATACAATCTTGAAAGCTGCTTAGTATTTTCTGCTGCCATAGGCTTTACATCTTTCTATGTACATCATTGCATAAGTAATCATTTTATAAAAGTGAGTTAGGCCATAAATTTAAGTGAAGTCACATTAGTGACTATGTGTGCTAAATAAATGTTAGTTGGTGAAATTTATTCACCCCCTTAGTGTATAAAGCATCCATTTTGTTTCCAAATGTATTAGACTATCTTCTTGTGTTTGAACTGTGCATAAATGTGCGCATCTGGTGCTCCATAATGAGAATAGTGTCAATGTGCTGCGAAGAATTTATACATAGATACTCCTTTTAAATGACAAGTGAACTTATATGTTGTAAATTTTATTTTTTTAAATATTTAGGGGTAAAACTCTTTTAGACACAACCAATAAGCGTTTATTAAAAAATTCAAATACTAATCATATGGAACCAAAATACTATGACTTTTTCCTAAAACTGAATCTTGACACATTTCCAACCTTTTATTTCTTACAGAGATAAAAGAAATTGCACTTAACACTGAAAGATAGAAGCAAACTATATCTGGGAGAATCCAGAAACAAATCACATTTTTTAGTTTACATGATCCATGCTTAAAAAATAATTTTGAAACAATAACTCAAATATTTATTTAGGCAATTTGAAATCTTTTCTTTTTTAAAAGTTTTCATATAATGGGGACAACCCTACAAAATTGCTAGTAGAGATAGAAAATATCTACAAAATAAGATAATTTTTTAAAATATCAAATTTTTTCATATTTGAAAAACTTTCCCACCCACTTCACACAGCCATGAAAACATTTGGTTGACTTATCTGTGGAGTAATATTATTTAATAGACTGAAATATGTTTGATTTGAGCTCCATCTTTCAGAAAATACAATAGTTGTAAAAGCTGATGAAGCTCTTAACTTTCTTTACCAATATTTTCCCCAATAAAATTTCTTTACCAATATTTAGATCAACTTCAATCAGCAATGTCAAAAATTACTTAAGAAAATAGTTACCAATAAATCTTGTTTGTTTCAAAATCTCTCATATATAAATTCATCCAAGTTATTTATTAACAAAGTTACAAAACTTCAATAATAACGATATTTATGCTATTATTTAAATTTTTATGTAAATGTTATTCCATTATTAATAACTATAATTTATTATATATATAGATAATTGACATTTTAAATGTTTATACTTACATTGTTAGTAAGTTATAATTTTTATATTTCCGTATGACCACCAAACTAATTCAATTAAAAAATAAGACAGCTCTTACATCCTATTATCATATTAAAAAAAAGTTCTTTGTTTTAAAAATCCATTCATTACTTTTTAATTCAGGCTCTCTCCCATACGAAACTTATTATGAGATTTCTTTTATTAACGTCTGTCAAAAATAATTTAGTATACTTCTCCAAAAAGCATAATAGGGTATACAAGCACTTTAATATGCTGTGTGAAGAACCTGTTAGTGGTAAAAAAACAATCGAAATAAATTAATGGAGCCCCAACGCTTTTGAGGTTATTCCCTTAACATATTCGTGGCCAAAACATATTTTAAATCATTGTGATAACAATAAACGGTAATGTATGTAAACGCATATGTAAATTAACTTGTCTATTTTCTGGAGATAGCAAAGCGATGTATCACATCTATTGATTATGTTACTACCATTTAAGAAATGTAATATTAATCATCAACGACAACATGACCAATAGGTACATGACACGTGTTTCACTATCTCAAACTTAATAGGTTACTGACATATGACATTACATAATTTGTATCGACTATCAATATCAGGCAACAATGATTTAAAAATCTGTTTAATGCCATGAATATGAGGACAAAACCTTGAAAGTAAAGCTAGGTCCACTTAATTTACTTTGATTACTTTTAAGTTACCAATTAACAACTTCTTCACCTAGCATGTTAAAGCGCTGGTATATACTATTTTCTAGTTAGCAAAAATAGTTTCACTTGTTTTCAATTCAATAATAAAATATTTACACTACTACATGGTTTTTATTTTTTAACACTTATTAATGCCGAAACTCAGTCCTGTTATACATATATTATACTTTTTGTACATAGTCCAACAATTAGGGACTTAAACAGTATTTATTTAAGGAAAAAAGTTTAAAATTTTAATATTTAGATTATTTATCCAATTCTTTTTTATATGAAATTAAAATGTCTTGACCTTTTTTATTATCTTAGGTAGTATGTTGGATAACTAAAAAAATTAAACACTTAATTAACTCCACTAGATATAAGTTTAGACTTGGTCAATAATGCAGTCATATAAGGATTTACATTAAATAATATCATTACCAAGGAATTTGTTACAGAATTAAATATTTTGAAGTGCAATAATATCTTTTTAAAAATTATGCTTTTTATTCATTTCTTTCCTTAGATTTAGACTGTACTGCTTTATTGTGGATCATTTATGAGTTTACCTAAAGAGCACATCCAAGGCGAAAATTTAGTAAAATATGTAAAAGCTAATACAGCATATGAAAAAGATAACATCATTATTAAAAAATAGGAAAAGCTATTTAGTAAAACATATAAAAAGATAATACGGAATAATAAAAAAAGAAAAACATTGCACAACAAAGCATTGGAATTGATCCTAAGACTCTCATTCCACAGTCAACTGCTCTACCAATACTTTAAAGTGAATAAGATATTTAAACTTTGTAAAATATCATTGATAAATTTAATTTCATTGTAAGCAAAATTACTGTATTTATGAAGCAATAGTTTCAAAGTAAGTTTTATTTTTAAATAAAATATTAATTACATAGCGGGCATGGTCACTTGATGACATTCTATCTAGCCAAGAACACATACAAATACTGTTTATGTGGCCTGACTTACAGCTAAGAAAACAATTTTGTTTATCTTAGCCATTTCAGACCTCTTGATAGTGTTGCACAGAAATATTATGGCTTGTTTCACAACACTTTATGAAAATATGCACAATTCATAGTTATCTACTGTATCGTCTGCCGGCATCTGGATTTCAAGTGGTCACAACTTTTAAAATCTCCATAGAAGAGTAATTAAATTCCTACTTAAATCACACAGTGTGACTGACTAAAAATTGTCCAACTGGCCCCACCCTTCCTTGTACAATGTATAAAGTGCAAAATCTTGACAAGGGGACTTAACAAGACAAATCTTCTGAGTTAAAAGCAGAAAATCTCATTTATACTGCAATACTAATAAAATGGTCACTAAAAGAATAAATTTTGCATGGTTACTAATAATATAAGCCACAGGTTTTCACCACCCTATAGTAAACCACAACTAACACTTTGTGAACCCAAAAACAGGAGTGCACACCCAGAACATTGAATGACTTTGGGGCCTTTTGAAGTGTCATAACCATAGAGAGCGCAGAACTCACAGAAAATTGCTGGACAACTACCTGTCAGAGTTTATGTTGTGATGTCTGAATAAAGTCAAAGATCTGTTCCTATGCATCCTATCTGAGATGGCTGTCCCCATAACAGGGAAGCCCATATTGACCACTGGACATTCTATTTTTATTTTTGTGTTTTTATTGTGTTTCATGTTATTCAGAGTAGGAAAAAAAGTAAGACAAAGTCAAAAAAAAGTTAAAAATTGTTTTGAATAATTAAAAGTTGTTTTTAAAAACTAAAAAATAGAAATAATTAAAAATTGTTTTTAAAAATCATAAAATATAAATAATTAAGAATTAATAGTAAAAGTTGGTTTTAAAAATCTCAAAACAGAAATTGTGTAATACAAATAAAGCCCCAAAATTTTAAAAATTGCATCCGGTAATATAGCATTGTATTGTTTTTGACTAGAAGCAATGCCATCAAGCAGTCAAGCCCAGCTATGTAATTAGTACCTTAAATAAATTATTATTAATAATATGTTACTTTTTATATAAATTAGGCTATTTAATTTAAAATGATTGGGAAATAAAAGCATTTTTCTTTACATATAAATTTTATTAATTATAGTGACAAAAGGGCATTGACCTGTTTGGTCTTGTGCAATGATAGAAAATATATGAAATATATTTTGTAATTCAAACAATTGGCACAATAAGTTTAAGTAAAGAAATATTATTACATTTAAATAAAAAAGTTATAATCAGCTTTTGCTTTTAAGAATAAAATGAGTCAAATATCTAAACATTTTGATATAAATTGTTGTAACAAAAGCATGTTGACCTGTTAGGTTTAGCATAATGATAAGAGTATATATGTAATATATTTTGAGCTCGACCTTTGAAATTTGAGGCTCAGCTAATTGTCACAAATAAGGTTAAATAAAGAAGTATTCCTCTCATATTTAAATAAAAAATATTTACACTCAGAATGTATTTCTAACGATGATGTGATATGAAAATTTAACATTTTTTATTTACATATAAATTTTACTAATTATCACCAGTACTTAGGTTCCTCAATGATGAAGTTCGTTTGTGCCCTGAAAAACCTGCATTAACAGCACATGATGACCCTGTTCATTACTCAGCACCAAAATTTTAAGAAGTTAAAAATCTGTTAAGATTTCTTTCTTTTTGTTTTTTAGATTATAAGTCAGGCCAAGATATGTCTTTTTTTTGTTATATAGATAGACTGAAAAATTTTCAATATCACAATAATTTTGTTTATTTCTTCATTCTTAATTACTATTACTTTTTATATGTTAACATTCAATGATCTCATTTTCTTACTTGATGTAAATTTAGTGGACTCTCTGAAGTATCTTTTCCACTCTCTAATGTAAATCTGCTGCTTAACAGTTTTGAATGGCTTCTCAGTCATTGGTATTATATTTAAGAATATAATATTATATGGTGTGATGGAAAAGTTTATTTTTTTACTTGCAGAGAAATATGTAATTTAGATTCAGATTTTTTTACTGATCAAAAAACTTTTGTAGTTTTTAGAAAATGTTTAATGTTATTAATTGTAGATAAAGTTTAATATTTAAAGATTTGGGCATTTATTTTTTTTATTGTCTAACTAATTTTATTAGCTCTCTGAGAATAAATTGGAAATTTTAATTGCAAGTCTTTGGGGGACAATTTTTTCAGATTTATACTTATATAGACAAGTTAATTCATTTTTTTGTTTTGAACAATTTTATACATAATTTTTTATAGTATCTAAACTTTGAAGTAATATTAAGTTGATATAAAGCACAGATTTATTATGATAGGTTTTTACTAATAGTTATATATACTCATGAAATTGTTAATTTTTTTTTTTTAAAAAAATCATCTTTATTTATATTTTTTTATCAAATATTATAACTGTTGTCAATAATATTCATATACAAAACCTAATGTTTCAAGTCATAATTTTTTTATCTTTTTTACCTGACCAACAATAATTGAACATGGGATTTAACTAACAATCTTTACATTAGTGTATTGAGTGAAGTAGTTAACAAAAATAAATCTATTATAATAGATATTGTAAGATAGTAATAGTTTCTAAGAAAAAGACAAATGAATAACTAGATTATCTCTATCAGTTCAACTGTACTTTTTAAACTAATGGTTTATGAATCAATGTTTAAAGTATTACCTATCAATATAATATAATGCATTACCTATTCCACATTCACCTAATTATCAATCTATAATTAATTATAACATTTTTCAACAAACAAGGTTATTAAAGTAAAAAAGTATTACATATTTAAGGCAGAGAATATGATACATCTGTTTATCAAAATATTCATAAAGATATTAATGTCTGTATTGCAGACAATAAACCCATTCATTAAATTACTCATAATGAAAACATTATGACATCATAAAATTTTATTAACAAAGAAAGAAAATTTAAATAAATATCATTAATTTTAATATTTAAAAACGAAAATAAAACTATAATTGCTAATAATAAGCAAAATGATCAGGCTACTATTAAGTTTCATTTTCATCTGATTTATCATTTAACTGACACTTTTATTAATATAATCTATAAGAAGACACACAAAAATAACTGGAATTTTGTAATACATTTTTTATTTTTAAGTCTGATGAAAATTAAACCCCCTTCAATGTATAGTCCATTTAATGCAATGTGCGAGTCTAAATGTATTTTTTACTTTTCAAAATAGTGTTGTAAACTGGTGCCTTTTAAACATTTGCATTGTTTTTTTTATTATTTATAAGTTTCCAAAAAAATTTTTTGTGACAATTTTCCACTTAAGAAAATATGGTACAAGATCAAGTGAATATGGTTGATAGATAAGCTGGAACATGCCGAATTTAATTTCAATTTATTTAACATTCAATGCTTTCTGCACTAATAAGTTGTTGTGGTAAAGCTTGCACTTGTCATGTTGCCACAAAATAGAACATTTATGTTTTGTTGTATCGTGAAAACTTTTTAGAATTTGTAGGTTTTAAAAGCATGGTTGTTATGGACAAATTCTAAGTGAATAACACAATTTGCCTTCAAAACAAAATTCAGTAATGTCTTGATATTAGACATCACTCAATAGGCTTTTTAAGGCCATGGTAAATTTGCTACTTCCTTTAAACCCTTCATAAACTTGTATTTCCCCAAGAACAGTTTGCTTGTAATCTGTTTCAAGCATTACAATCTAAACAGAATTTTATGTTCCAACTTTTCAGCCATTGCAAAAACGGACAAATATGAGAAATACACTTTTAAAAAAAGTGTTACATCATACCATGATTTTATATAGAGACATCATTTGGCATACTTGTATAGAAGCATCTCTGCAAAAGATATATAGCAGCAGAAGCATATACTACAACAGGTGTGTATACCAGAAAATGATTTTGGCTATTTTTGGGTCTTCTTCATATGTATTTATTTAATAAAAATAATACAAATATTGTTGTAGAAAAGGTAAAATGTAATTTACTTATCAACATTCAGTGTTCTATTCGCATGCATGTCAAATATAAAAATTTCAAGTATATCCACTTTCTCTCCTAGATTTAAATTCATATAATCTAAACAGAAACATTGGAAAAGTTCTTTTAACTGATTATTATTCCAATAACAGTATCATTAACATTTTATTTGAATATCCTGTAGGTAAGAAAGTAACACATCCTTACTATTTCATTTTTATATCTATTTTTATTATGCTAGATAAAATTCTAATGGTAAAAAAACACATCTTTGTATCTTAAATAAACAAACATAAATTCACAAGGAATTTACATATATATATAATGTGATCTTTAGTTTTTTCTGGAAGCTAAATGTCAGGGTATAACTTATGCCAAATATCTAACAAAATATATAGTTTAATTTTATAGAAAATATATTTTTGTTAGTGCCTTATAATGCTACGATTCTGCATATAAAAAGTTATTATATCAGTATATTTGAAATTTTTATAACTTGTAATAGTTGATAGTATAAAATGATTAGTAATGTACTTTCAAAGTTAATAGTGTTAATATAGCCAAAATTTAATCATTAAAATGTTTAAAAAGCTAATACTAAATGTAGAATTAAAAAACTGAGTTCAAACCCTATATTTAGATTTGCTTGTAATTAAATTAAATTCATAGTGTACTAATATAATGCAAATTTTAGCACAGAACATTAGAATTAAGTATTTTAAATTTATTCACTTACAAAAAAATGAATAGAGTTAATGATAGTAATTAAAGATAGGATTTAAAATAGTAGGTAAATTAATGCTTGAATGAATGGATAAATGTAATATTTAACTTTAACATTTATTTATGTTAAAGTATTATTAATGTCTAATTTTAAAGACAATATAAAATTATTTTCTGAGCAACCTTTGTAAGTTATAAATAATGGTAAATGAATATATAAAATATTATGAGTAATATTTATTTTATTTAAACAATGTAAATTTCTTTTATGTAATATTTTATATTTGTTCTAATGTTTAAATTTGTATATAATTATTTTAACAAGAAATATCTTTAAATTTATTGTCTAGACAGAGAAATTAATTTATTTTAAAAGCTAAATATTAATTAAATTTTTTGTTAGCAACCTTCCTTAGTTTCTGTAAGACATGAATTCCAAACAATGAAGGAAGAGAGACATAGATTTAAGTGTTAATAATCAGTGTTTTAAAGTAGTCACCTGATCCATGCTATGAAAATAGATGAAATTGGCACTTACACACAGTTCATTTCACTTCACTCCAATTCACTTTTAATCTTTTTGTTTATTGGATTCATAAATATTTTATACAAGCTTGATAAAATTATATATATATTTTAAACATTAGTATGAGAGACTATTAAACAAGATATTAATTATACAAGATTCTATGTAACTAATGACAGCAATAATATCTATAAAAATTAACACCAATACATTTTTTACAGTTTTAAACTTATAATAATCAATTTACAATGACTCTGTAATGTTACAGTATATATATATATAAAACAAAAACAAGTTACTCACGTAACCTGCTATCACTTGTTATTTACGTTCAAAAGATGACGCTTTACCAAAACCACCGAACAAGTGTAAAATTTGTTTACATAAATGAAAAAAGAGTCAGAATTAACTACCTCTTTCATTTGCTCACCCCCAGATCAGCTGATTTCAAGCTGGTTTGCTCTCCTCAGTGAGGGATAGAGTATAGAAACTAGATCTAAACACTGACTCTCAAGTGTTTATGCAAAATGTTTCTATCAGATTGCAAGCGTGAATTTTTCAGACCGGTAAAGTCTTCAAACTCAGCCTAGCAAGCCAGATATTTATATGGGTCTATCTCAGTTCAGTATCACTATATAATCAAAGTCTCTGCAATATATATCATTGCAAGAAAACTTTAAAGGTACATTTACGAAAAACAAAAACAAGTTACTCACGTAACCTGCTATCACTTGTTATTTATGTTCAAAAGATGGCGCTTTAAAGTTTTCTTGCAATGATATATATTGCAGAGACTTTATTATATGGTGATACTGAACTGAGATCAGACCCATATAAATATCTGGCTTGCTAGGCTGAGTTTGAAGACTTTACCGGTTTGAAAAATTCACGCTTGCAATCTGATAGAAACGTTTTGCATAAACACTTGAGAGTCAGTGTTTAGATCTAGTTTCTATACTCTATCCCTCACTGAGGAGAGCAAACCAGCTTGAAATCAGCTGATCTGGGGGTGAGCAAATGAAAAAGGTAGTTAATTCTGACTCTTTTTTCGTTTATGTAAACAAATTTTACACTTGTTCGGTGGTTTTGGTAAAGCGCCATCTTTTGAACATAAATAACAAGTGATAGCAGGTTACGTGAGTAACTTGTTTTTGTTTTTCATAAATGTACCTTTAAAGTTTTCTTGCAATGATATATATTGCAGAGACTTTGATTATATGGTGATACTGAACTGAGATCAGACCCATATAAATATCTGGCTTGCTAGGCTGAGTTTGAAGACTTTACCGGTCTGAAAAATTCACGCTTGCAATCTGATAGAAACGTTTTGCATAAACACTTGAGAGTCAGTGTTTAGATCTAGTTTCTATACTCTATCCCTCACTGAGGAGAGCAAACCAGCTTGAAATCAGCTGATCTGGGGGTGAGAAAATGAAAGAGGTAGTTAATTCTGACTCTTTTTTCGTTTATGTAAACAAATTTTACACTTGTTCGGTGGTTTTGGTAAAGCGCCATCTTTTGAACATAAATAACAAGTGATAGCAGGTTACGTGAGTAACTTGTTTTTGTTTTTCATAAATGTACCTTTAAAGTTTTCTTGCAATGATATATATTGCAGAGACTTTGATTATATGGTGATACTGAACTGAGATCAGACCCATATAAATATCTGGCTTGCTAGGCTGAGTTTGAAGACTTTACTGGTCTGAAAAATTCATGCTTGCAATCTGATAGAAACGTTTTGCATAAACACTTGAGAGTCAGTGTTTTAGATCTAGTTTCTATACTCTATCCCTCACTGAGGAGAGCAAACCAGCTTGAAATCAGCTGATCTGGGGGTGAGCAAATGAAAGAGGTAGTTAATTCTGACTCTTTTTTCGTTTATGTAAACAAATTTTACACTTGTTCGGTGGTTTTGGTAAAGCGCCATCTTTTGAACATATATATATATATATTAATATATAAAAAACTAACCAAAGTAAATACATATAAAAACAAAAAAAGACTTATAAATCCAAGAAATAATATTATATTTTAAAAAACTAACCAAAGTAAATACATATAAAAACAAAAAAAGACTTATAAATCCAAAAAATAATATTATATTTCAACCATTGAACTGGATGCTTTATCCACTTCAAAACTTCCATTGTGAAACTAAAACAAACTTTTATTTTAAAAAGTTTCAAAAGAAAACAATTTAAAAAAGTTTCTGTATATTATTTCTTTAATCTAACTAAGAGTACTGTGCAATAACATACATACTTCATTATATTTAAAAATTCTGTCATTTTTATTTTCAGAGAGCCACCTAACCAATTTAAAATAGATATCCTTTGCTTTTTTTTTTTTTTATCAAAGTAATTAAAGGCAAGATAACTTAATCTTTCAGGGGAAAAGCATTCCTAATTTAAAAGTTGTAACAATCCTTTTTTTGAACTAGACATTCAATTTAAAAGTTTCATGTTTGTGGATAAAGTTTCTTTTATTGTGTTGATTTTAATTTATTTTAAAAGCTGAGACTTAATTTTGCATTTATTTTTCTTTAATTAATTTTGAATAAGAGCCCTGGTCAGATTTTAAATTAAGATTGAATCTGTGATAGAGATTTGCCCTGGGCAAAAACTGATAATTGAAGATGACACAGGAGATAAGAGTGCATATAAATAATTCTGGGATTTTAAACTAATTATTATTCAGCTATTTGTTTTATTGTACTTGTGTCATATATTGGTTCA
>JAQFVV010015690.1:0-12274 GCA_028023455.1 Epiperipatus broadwayi
ATTTTTATATAAGTTACATCAATTAATATATTTTCTACTAAAATATATGGTTACATATATATATATATATATATATATATATATATATATATATATATATATATATATATATATATATATATATATATAAGGCAGTATGTAATTTGTTTATACTGAATGCTTCTTATATAAGTAACTAGAGGAATTTGAACTCATGATTTTTTTATTCTATTCAACCTCCACTCCATCTCAAGCGATCGATATAAATGACCACACACATGCAAAAAAGATACATGATCGTCAATATTCTGACCCAATTGATGAGTACTGGTCCTGCACAAAATACCGATATTGGGGATTATATTTCTTTTTCGCATATACGTGGTCCTGTGTATGAATTGCTTGAGATGGAACGGAGGATGAATAGCCTGAAAAATTCTAAGTTTAAAAGTATATATACACACACATCGTCCCTAAAAACGACTCTAAATAAATATGGTGAATCTAATTCAAAAACATACAATATTACAAAACTGAGAATAAAAAATTATATAATAAAAATGTTTTTTATATAAATAAACTAACTAAATGTACTTTTATTATTATTGTTGATTTTGTTTTAAATTTTTATGCTGGTGTAATTCAATATTTTATTTTTTGAATTGAAAGCTTTAATCGGATCACATTTTCTTTATATTATCATTTTTTATCATTGTTAATACAGTTTTTTCTGCAAAATTTAAATTCAATTTACATTATAAAATTCAAGTCTATTGTCCATTTTAAAATATAATGCAAAAATCTTTTGTTAATATTGCTTTTGATGCATTTTATTTTACTTCCTACACATTTATATTTACTAGGTTTTTCTCTTTTTTCTAACATTTTTTTTATATACGATTTATTTTCATTTTTTAAAAAATATTTTGACAAAGATGAAAAAAGATGAAAAGTAAAAAAAAAAAACACTATAAAATAAACATCCTATTTTTTATTCTTTACAAACTTTTATTTAAAAAAGTCCACTTAGTAGTTTTTACTTCGAATAAAAATGTAAAATAACATAAATGTTGTAAACAGTTCTTCCCCAAAAAAACAATCAGTACTTTATATTATCTTTCAGCCAAGCTTTATAATTAAATGTAAGTTTTTTTTACCACAAAAACATTATAAAATACTTTCTAACAATTTTTTTTTATCGATCATTTACTTCATATATCCAATCCTGCAAAGATTTGTCATTGCAAGAATAGTTTCACCATTATCACATTCTTTACAATAAAGGGCAGGTTGCTGTATTTTATGATATTGTTATGATATTAAATAATTTCTCCTCAACTTGTATATTATCTATTGATGAGATATGTTTTATTTCCATATATAAATTAGGTCAAATAACGGCATTAGTAATAATTCAGTGGCACTATTTATATCATTATCATAAATTATTTTATTTTTTATTTGATAAGTTCAAAAGCAGTGATTTGGAATCTGCTTTCATCTTAACACTAATGACTATTCTACAAAAGCTACCAATATATTTTAAATTGATATATCTTTTCAAGTAGATAACCTGTTGAATTGTAATGGTTAATATTAATATCATCTGTAATTACTGTAGTATTCTCTATACTCTTTGCTTCTTAAAATGAAATTATTCAATTCCGTTAAAGATCATGATAGTACACTTTCATGGATTCATAATATTTTTAAAATTTTCAACTGCTTTGAAGGTAATACATTCCAATCTTTTTTCAAAACACATTCAGATATCTTACCAGGTTCCATTTTGTTTTTACATTGTTTAACTTCACCATGTTTATATCTTCATCCAATTGATATAATTAATAGATATAATATTGAATACATCATTTAAGACTTATTTTGCTAGTGAAAGAATATTATAATTTCTATCACATAAAGTATCATCAATTTAATATTAAAAATATATCATCAATGAATTTAATTGAATCAATATATCATTTTGAGTTTCCTAAGTTATTCTGGCCACAAACATATAAAATGGTTATTAGAAGCAAATTATTGTACCATTTTGGATTTCTAATATGTCATTTTAAACCTTTGGATAGTTACTACATATCTCTTTAAACAATAGATATTGCTTTTTGAACATTATATTTAATTTATTAGCCTAACAAATGGAAATTACTACATGTGTTTTTGTTTTTACTCAAACGAGTAATCATAAAAAAAGTTTTTGTAACATTATCACCATTCTTTATCATAATCCCATCTATGATTACACCTCTTCTAAAATATTTATTGCCTCAATGGCACAAAAAATGTAAAGCTCCATTTGGTCAATTTAGATGTTAATAGCTACTGAAAATTGGCTTAAATAAAACTGAAAATTATTTTTTTTGTTTACATGTTTAGAAACTACCTTACTTGCATATGAATTATGGACAGTCCTTGTTTATAATATATTCAGAAACATAAGCAGTACATTCTGCAATTTACAAATAACTTTTACTCTTATTATTCTGGTAATTGTAAAAATTCTCTTATTCTGATAATGGATTTATACAAGTTATTGGTATATCTATTTTTCTGTTTGTATAAAATATTTATGATACTTAATTTATGTTTTGTGAAAATATTTGCAGCACTAAACAATATGAGTTTACAAAATAATACACATTTATTTTTAATAATTTTGGGCCAAATTTTATTGATTTTATCAATGCATGTATTGATGACTTCAAAAAGAAAATCTCAGTCTTTTGATTATATGAATACACTCTCATTGTCCAATAGAAATAAAAGATTTATTTTTCTAAATCTCAGGAATAAAATTTAAGAACATAAGTACAAATATAATGAATACAGATATTGATCAAACCAATTTTTAATATCATTAGCTTTTCTTTGATATGTTTATGGATTCCAAAAGTAAACATTTTCTAATTTCATTTTATATACAGTTTTGTCCTTTCACAAAAATATTTTTAACATCTATTTACATAATTAAATATTTTTGGAAAATTAGTTTTGTTAAGAGCAGCTTTATCGATCTCAAATTATAATACATCCATAATTGCTATAAATGTTGGCTTTATTCACACCATGTAATAAGTAAGGTATGCATTTGCAATGTGCATTTATTTAAAATAAAAACTAAAGTTAATATAGCTAACTTTAATTTTTATAATTATACCATGTCTATTACTATTATTGATTTTCCAATTATTTCTAACAATTTACCATGTGTTGTGTTCCTGCCATATTGTTTTCTCAAATTTATAATTATTTTTGAACATAAACTTTTCTCTTAATTCAATTCCTAAACACTTGTATTCATATTAAATGTTCATGAATTAACACAACTAAAAATTATTAGACTTCTAAACATGCCTAAATCATTTTTTTCTCAATTCTAACATGTGTTTATATAAAAAAAGAAAGGGAAAATGTTAAACTCAGAAATAAGTAAATTAGGTTTTAAAAAAGTAGTTAAACAGATAAGCATTACCAACTATCAGAGATTGGTAAGGAAATAGACTGACAGCAAGTTTGTATTTATTACTACTAAACTTATACCACATTAATTAACTGAAATGATTAAACAAAATTATATAAAAGTAAATAATTGTTTATTTTTGGAAACAATATCTATGCTTTAAAAAACAATAATTGATCTTACAAAACAATAGAAAATGATTCAAGGATAAATAGAATACTGATACAATTTTTATATCTGAAAAATAGTCTTCTATGTATTTGAACCAATTGATGCTCTAATTATAGCATGTGACAATTTTAGTAAATTTGGTTGGAGGTGAAGGTAAAACCTTCCTTACATAATTTATGCTAATGCAAAAATATTGTGTAAATGTTGATAAACATGGATAAATAAAAAATATAAAAGTAAAGTGAAAAAATATTACTTATTGTATGTGACTAATTGTTGAAAGTCACAACATCCTAATAATATTCAATTTTATATTAGTATTGCAGAAATTTTTTTTAGTACATGTTTTGTTTAAATAATACATTTATGCATATTTCTAATAATTTCTAAGAAATTCTAGAAGTTAATCAGATGGTTTATTAAAAATTTAGGGCACAACCTTATTATTAACTGAGAATTTTTAAAATCTTAATAAAATAATACCCAAACAACTTTATTTGTGAAAAATTAGATAACTTAAAATCTTTTTAAAATTCTTTATCACTTTCTATATTGTAAATGTACAATAATATTATGCCTTATAATATTCACAAAATATATATTTTAATTTTTTTTGTTTTTATTTTATCTAATTAAATAAAAAGTAATTACACCTCAATTAATTCTAGTCAAGAGGTAGTTGTGCATCCAGATGTTAGATTAAGCACAACAGTTTTACTCAATTGTTATATATATATATATATATATATATATATATATATATATATATATATATATATATATATATATATATATATATATATATATATATATATATATTGTACCCTTACTTCTTGATATATAAAATAGTTTAAAATACAACTAGCTCAGTTACATTATTATGCTTAATTAAAATTTGCATATCTACCTTTAATATACTTTTATATTATCATATCTTAATTAAATTTATTATCAATCATCAAAATCAATATAGTTCTAGATTATACTAATTAAATAAGTATTTATAAAATTATGAGACTGTGAAGTAAAGTTACAAAGTAATAAGCAGATTTACACTGAGTCAATATCTCCCTAGATACCGTCTCAATGGCATAAGAATACTACTACTACCTTATCATCTTACCACTACATCTATAGCATTCTTATGACTTTTAAATGAAATAATTATCTTTAATAATACTAAAATAATTCCTAACTTTTAACTTAAAATATAATTAAATAATCTCAGGTTCTTCTAAGCTGTTTTTAAAATAATAATAAATTATGTAAATAAGTATGATGTGGGATTTTATATCAAACTTAAATACACCTAACTTATTTTAATAATAATAATAAATAATAATAATCTTAAAGTGTAATTTAATCTCATCTATTTATATTATATAATCAATCATTAAATGAATAAACAATCATATGTATATCTTTTATTTCATATGGTATCTTCATTTTAGAATAAATCAAAATCTTATAATTAATAATATGTGGCAATAAACAATACTGTATTCTTATAATGTGCATTATAATTACTCTATGACCATGGTAATATTTATGTTCATGTCAATCAATTCTTATAAAATAATGTTAAGCAAATATGGTATTCAATTCTAAGTAATAATAACAAATTCATTTTGTGCAAATATTATGTTTATTTCAAATCATCTGATGTCAAAATGCTGTGGTAAAAATAATGAAACTCGACACACTTTTAAAACAAATTAACAAATTTATTTACAATAACGTCAAATAAAATTTATTTACACTATTTACAGTTTTAGAACTTAAGAAAACAAATATAAACTGAATTAAGTAAGAAAATAATAATACAATCTGTTTACACTGTTATTAAATCATGTACTTCATAAGCAATTATACATTCTTTCAAATGCCATATTATAATATTACAGTGTGTTTTTCAAAAAATTTAGATTTAATAAATAATAGTGTACTTTAATTACTACAAATAACAATATATGTCAAGACTATTTATGTAGCATGTGTACATAATGTAGCTCTACCTATTAAATAATTACATTAATTAAGTATTACCATTTATAATGTATCATCATATATCTACTTTATTATTAGCATTGCTTAATAGCTTTATAAAATTAATGTATCTTTGTAATGTAAAAACAAATAATTGACTGTACTTATACTTTACTTAATGTAATTCCTGTTATACGTTTTATCAAATATGCATTACATATCTTTATTGTTCAAATATTATTATTTAAACTATTTATCAATTCTAAATTCATAAAGCATTACCTTAGATAAATTCTATGATTCTTTTCTGTGTAAAAATCATTACTTTACTTGATGGGTTCTTTAATCCTTTCTAATACTTTTTATTTATAAACATCCTCTAAATTTATCTAAAATTTCCGGAAAACAAACATCAACTTTAAATAAAATATTCATCATCCAAATTACCTATACTACATCGTCTATACTTAATAAACTTCAATCCAAATATAAGCTTCTACCCATAACGTAACTTAACTTATTTAATAAAACAAAATAAAAAAAATATAGACTTTTAAAATCCTTTTCTAAATTGCAAAAATAAAATAATTATTAAGATAAATAATAAACATCATTTTAATACTAAGCATAAATAAAAATATCAAAATTATTTATGAAAGAATCATATAATTATTTTTAAGCTTCTTACGTAATGTTGTATCATGTTGACATTATAAATTAAAACTTATGCATATTTTAATAAAGTTCGTTGCCAATATAATGTATGTTTTTCTTAAAAATATCTACACATTCATCCCACAAAACATAATATTTAGTTGATCTAAAGAAAACATATTAAATTCATCAAAATTATTATACAATGTTTTTACCACAATAATAATAATGTCCATTCTGCTATCCAATAGTCTTCGGAATTTGCAGCTTCAGAAAACAAAAATAATACACATTCATACTCATAACATTCACTAAAATATTCCATGTTATATTAATTATAAAAAATAAATTTATGTAATTAATTATTATATTATTTTTAAGTTACTATTTAATAAATGTACCTAACCTACTTTTAATATTTAATAATATTTAAATTTTATTTAAATAAATAAAATAAAAATATATTACAGTTCAGATGACTTTTGTTCTACATAAAAGTTCTAACAAATATCTACATATAAAGTCAATAAAACACTATTTCCTGTTCCGTTGTATCACGTGTTTCTTGAAAGTTTATAATAAAAAAATGATAACGTTCTTTTAAAAAAAAAAGTTCCAATAAGAAAATAAATAAAATTTAAAAATAGTTTATAAGTCTTTCTGGATCAGTTCTTCATAAATATTATCTTTAAAGTTATTATTTCTAAACTAATTTATAGTTTATAAATTATTTTCATTAAATTACTTTAATCAACTTGGCTTGCTTGGCTTAGTTTGATTTGATTTGGACATCCATGTATTATTTGCATTTATAAATAATATATTCAGGTAAAATTAATTTTTCATCTATAACGTCCAGCGTTTTAGATTACTTCAATATACAATTTTATTATATTACGATTTTAAATAATCATATTTATAATCTATTTGCCTTTTAAACGTCAATATTTAGTCTTTTAAGACAAAGACTTAACAAGGAAGTATTTATTTAAAATTACTACTGCTTCTTATATCTTTCCTTAAGATATACATTTTACTTCTATAATTTGTCAAAAATACTTTTTTCACATATTTTTATTTTTTAAAATATTATTAATAAAGAAATAGTAATTTAACTTTAAAACTATTTATAGTCCAAAATACTACTTTTCTCCATCTCTAGTTTTCTGTACTAATCCAGGCTTCATTTCTCTAATAAGTTTCTGATATATTTCTCCGATATGTGAGGTTTCCATGATTATTTGTACGAAATTGAGCTTCGATATTGAGAAGACAATAGGGAATATTAAAATATCTACTGATATTCATTATTTAAACTTTTATAAAATATACAATAACACCTTATGATTTTAAAATTGATTTTAAGAGCGTTTATAAATTTACTTGGCTATTTTCTCAATAGACGTTTAACTTAGAAATTAATACAAGGCCCTTCAACATTGAATCCAGCTTTTATACTGAAGACTCTCATCTGATTGGTACGTTTAAACAATCAAACTTTGCTTATTTAATATTTACAAAAATATTAAAAATAAATAATGACTTATTTAATATTTAATATTTTATCAAATTCTTTTAAAAAATATTTATCGTTTATTTAAATCTATTAAACATTCTTTTGAAATATTCTTTCTCACTTGATTTAAATCTTAACTTTTATAAGATCATTTTAAAATAAATTAATCTTTTAAATACGTTATATTTTTAAAAAATACTTTTAAAATCAGACTTAATATTTTACATTAATATCTTTATTTTTATCTCGTGATAACTCACGTATTATTTATAAATTTTAAACATGATTTTTTAAAATAATTATAACTTTATTAGACAACTTAATGTGTGTAACATCTGTTCTTTATAACACAAAACGCTTGTCTAAAAATAAACTTAACAATTGCTTTTTAAAAATAAATATTTATTTTTAAAAATAAATAAGATATTATATTAAATTTTAAAATAATTATTTGATATGATTAAAATCAAATATTAATCTCAATTTAAGCACTTATAATTTAAAATATTTCTATTCAATTTTAACATACATTTCAAATTAAATAAATATCTTTGTCTAATTTTAACTTGTCTTTTAAATACTTTAGCTTCAAACATTTGTTATTAAATTTATTAATACAGTATTATCATAATCATCATCATTTTAAATATCCTCTCAATACCAACACAATTCACATATCAAATACTCATAGATTGCTTTAATTAAACTTATGGTAACATTACCACAAGCAAAGTTAACATCACACATTTTAAAATACTTCTTAAATTTAAAATTTTCTACTAAATTAGCACAAAACTTAAATGGTGACCCATACAAAAGGGCACAATATATATATATATATATATATATATATATATATATATATATATATATATATATATATATATATTGAAGAAGTCAATCTTAGCTTAAGATTGAGCTTCATAGTTCCATCTACTAACCTGTGTTTAAACCCTATATCACATCCCACTTCTTTTGTCATGTATATATATTTTATGTATACATTTGAGATGCGCGCCTAAATTATAAAATTTAATGTTTCATCACCATGTTCTAAAATTATTATTAATTCTTTTTTATCAATTATTAATTCTTTTTATTAAAATGCATATGTGTGACTCAAATATAGGAGCAAAACTTACTAACAAAATATTGATTTTTTTAAATATTTTATTATACATCATTTTTTAACTTTTTCTTTTTAAATTGCTTGTTTTGTTGTTAAACTATTATAAAATCCAATATGGAAAATGCTACAGTAATTGTCTAAAAATAATTAAAGGGGTTAGAAGCACTATTGTTTTAATCTGGGGTAGGTATTTTTAATTACAGTTTTACTTAAAAGGGGATTAAAATTAGAGATACTTTTGTTAAAAACATTTTGTCAAATCTATTTCTAATCTGGAAATAGATCTGAATTTATTTTTGGATGTTATCTTACTGTTGCATCTTCAAAAACAACTGATAAAGAAAAAGTATAAAATGGCTGAATTTTTTTATCAGATGAGATTAGCTACTCTAGTGAGAAATGATTGTTACACATCGCGGTGAAACTTAAAATGATGTAGCAGTAAATCCACCATGCTTCATCGGCCCTATGGGTAATCATCTGCCGCTACCATAATATCCTGCTGCCCTGAAATGAAGAAAGGTCTAAAAAGAACTTTAGAATGCTAATAGAAGTTTTCTGCCACTGAAGTAGTTGCATTTCGATTGCCATGCACGTGCAACTACTAAATTGGACTCTTAAAATTGCAAGGTAAATTATTTCAAACCACCACCATTGAAACTAACTCTAGCCTAATTCATCTATCAAGATTTTTTCTAATATGTGATTTAAATTTATTTTGTAATTTATCTTATATGTAAAATGTAATTTGCTCTTAAATGATTTCTGTAAATTTAATTGTCTCTCATATGCTCTTAACTTTCCATAACTTTGGTGTGGTCAATTATTTATAGTTTTTATTACTTGATTTTATTTATATGCTTTTATTATTATTATTCTGCCAACCTCTAACAATCTGACTAGTTGAATTTTTTAAAATCTTTTCTTTCTTTTAAGTAAACCTTCATGATGTAAAGTTTTTAATGTCCATTTAAAACAATGCATTATTAATTAATATACTCGCCAGATTGTTTTTACGAGTTAACATTTTATTTATGTTGGTTTATTATAAAAATATATTTGTTTAACTCTGGATTTTCTACTCGGGGTAAATCTAGAACTCAAGCTAATTAACGCTTTGAAATCTTATAAAATATTATTTATTTAATTCTAAAATAAGGGTGGCTTAATTGTTTTTTATATATATATATATATATATATATATATATATATATATATATATATATATATAACTGCTAGTTATTTTCTTTTTTATACTTTTAAAATATATGCTATGTATTCCAGTTATTATAAAATCCATGAAGGTGGGATTGAATTATTTTAAATAGTAGGAAAGGGAAGGGGGTAAATCTTAATGTTTGTTTTACTAAATAAAATCTTAACATATATTTTATTAATTTGAAATCTAAATCTTAATGTTTCTTTTGCTAAATAAAATCTTCAAGTATATGTTAGTAAATGAAATCTAAATTTCTCTATATATATTATAACTGCATAGTGTATTATTTGTCTAAATTATAGTATTCAAACAAGGGTCATTTATTTTTAAAGCAGTAAAATTTATTCAATGTTGTTAGCGACATGTATCATTATTGCATTTCTGACATTTGGCCGATCTTCGCATTTTATATATATGTGCTTCTTAATCTGGGGATTGTGACAAGATCAAACCCATAGATTTCTCATTATTTATTCCATAGAAAATGCCTCTGGCAGAGATCCCATAAGTTTGGCACACACTATGCATATCATT
The DNA here is from genome assembly GCA_028023455.1 of Epiperipatus broadwayi. Taxonomy (NCBI): domain Eukaryota; kingdom Metazoa; phylum Onychophora; class Udeonychophora; order Euonychophora; family Peripatidae; genus Epiperipatus; species Epiperipatus broadwayi. The sequence goes on from JAQFVV010015690.1 coordinate 10,670, forward strand.
TCTTTGTATAAAAAGGCCCCTGGCGGTGACCCCTAAGTCTGGCACATGCTATGCCCATCCATTTTTTGAATAAAAAGGCCTCTGGCAGTGATCCCTAAGTATGGCACACGCTATGCCCATCCACTTCATCTTTCATCCAGAAGCACAACTTTTCCTGTTATTTCTTGGTTATAATGTCAGCACCACAAACTTCTCATATATTTATTTCTTTTGCTTCATGACCCAGTTTTAAGGCTCTAATATTAAAATTACGCTTTGCTTAAAATATATATATATATATATATAAATGCCAATTACTTCTATTTTATTAATTAAGTTTATTTCAATCATATACAATCCCACTGTTGTAATTTATATATCTATATTTAAGAGTATCTATAGGCCTTGGGGAAAATAAAGCGTTCATCTTACTATCGTTAAAATAAATTTTCATTAAATATTTTGTCATAGTTTCAAATATAATCTTTCAACTGTCTTTTTTTTATTTTCATGACCTCAATGGCGTGAAAATAATTTATATCATATGTATAATGAATTTCAGAATGCTCCCCTAAATCATATGTTAGTCACCATGTTTCAGAACCATAAATCAAAGCGTTAATGGCAGTATTATGTAATTCTTTCTAATATTCGATTGGCATTTTAATATTAGACCCACCAAAGATGTGTGCTTATTTATAACATATCATTTAGCTAATAAAGAGCATATGAGAAATAATAGCGTGAATGACACTATGTAATCCTCTATCGCTTGGTAGACCGCTTGCTCATTCACGCACACACTAATGTATATAATTAATTTATAAATGTATAATAATTTGTCAGTATATTAAACTATATTTTTATTGTCTAACTTATTTGAGTAGTTCAAATTTCTTTTCCTCCACTTCCACATATTACAGCCATGCTTATGTATATTTTAATATAGTCATAGTTAATAGATGTCTCATTGTTTTGCTCAGCTTTGCTAGTCAGCCGGATTAAGATTAATTCTCATGTGCCATCACTATTATGTTATGCATTAGGTGTTAGATCTGGGGCTTAGAGAGCTGGGTTCGAATTCAGGCTGGTTCTTGACCTAAATCTCTAGGCTTGACTGAGATTACATTTTGTGAGTTCCAGCTCAGGTTAGATGGATAAACATGTTTTGACCGGTACAATATATATATATATATTGTACCTGTCTGAAAAACACCTATCAATCCAACAAACCCCTGAATACAGGTAAAGTACCTTGGGTCCACCACATACAAAATATATAAGTCAGGTATCTTGAATTCTGCCCTATTTACCTATATCCTCAGGTCAAGGATCTAATCAATAGCCTTTCTTGATGATACGATCAAATTCCTTTACTTTCACTATGCCAGCAGCCGAGTCTTAAAACATGAGATTTATTTTTATTTATATATTTTAGTGAGAACTTGGGTGATTGATTGATTGATACATTTAAAATCAAAAAAATAATTTAAAATAAAAGTAAATAAAAATGATCTGAGGAAAACTGGAAGTATTGTTTTATATATATATATATATATATATATATATATATATTATATATATATATATATATATATATATATATATATATATATATATATATAT
>JAQFVV010015691.1:0-12265 GCA_028023455.1 Epiperipatus broadwayi
CTTTCTTTTTTTTTTTGTATTATGTATTATTGTTGTTGTGACTTTATATAGTTTTGACTGTCTAGTAATTTTTTCAGACTTTTAACTGTCATATATCCAAAAATATATTTTATATTATTGTTATATCCTCACACATATACATGAACATAAACACACGTTTTTATGTACATATAAAAACTATAATGTACATATAAAAACTATCAATTTTAGTTTGTTTTGTTTTTGTTTTTGGTCTATTAATATAATTAATTACATTATGTATATTGATAAATAAGCAAATATAGGATGGTCCAATATATATATATATATATATATATATATATATATATATATATATATATATATATATATATATATATATATATATATATATATATATATATACTTTGAAATAAAATATAGTACTTTATAGATCAGACAACTACAAAAATCTTGGTCAAATTATTAATACAGTTGGAAACATAATGATTGAAATTAATCATGGAATTAAACTTGGATGGAGACTTTTGGTAGAAATATTAAATGGAAATTTGCCTATGTATTTGAAAAGATGCATTTTACCAGTTCTTACAGATCTAAAAGACTTAACAAATGAGAAATACAGAGACTTCAGATCACTCAATAAAATATGGAGAGATATGTATATTAGGAGTGGGACAAGAAAAGAGTAAAAATGAAACAGCAGGGCTAAAAAACAAACAGGTATCACTGACATCATTGAAACAATTAAGAGACTGAAATGGGGGGTGGGCTGGATATATTGCTAATAGAGATGATAAGAGATGGAGAATTAAAGTTTAAATTTGGAATTCCAAGAGATAATAAAAAACCAAGAAAGAGACTATATGTAAGATGATTTGCTGAAATAAAGAAATTTGTTAATGTGCTATGAAAAAAAAAAGTCCAAAGTTTGGGAGAAACAGAATTAAATTTGAAGAAGTCATCCTGCAATGAATTGGTAATAGTTGAAATTATAATGATGATCTTAAAGATGGTTAATAAATGAATACTAACTATTCTTAACTAAAAAGTAAAACAAGAATTGGAAAATTATTAAAAACATGATTTATCAAGCCTCATTAGTAATACCTTCTCCCTTAATGTCCTTTTGGGGACTGTTCAAGAGGGTCTATCTCTTTGCAGTGAGCTATTTAAAAGTTCTTAATCTTCCTCCTATATAAACAGGGAAAATGCTACATGACAAATTTACATTCCATTACTTTAAAATGCATCAATCAATATGTTTGAAATGTCAGTTTGAACACATTTCAAATATTAAGAAAATTCACAAAATTTAGAGCACATATCATCAGTATTAGGAGCAACCATTTGCAAATGAGTACAGTCCAGTTCCAAAAGAAAGAAAAAAATGATAAAAAGGCAAAACATAAAAAAATAATATCTAAATAGGGAGGGTTTACAAATGACTACTGAAACTAATCTAAACCAATAAAATATCTACATATAGAACATGTTGGTCTCATTATTCTATTCATTTAATATTTTTAGAATCTGTCATTTAATTTCTGCAGCAAACTTTTCTTTCTGAAATACTCCAGCAGTATATCTAATTGAAGCTCTTCTTGTGATGATCTTTATAAATTAAATAAGCTTTGGTTCTTTCACAAAAACTATGCTCAAGTTCAATATAAAATGTATGGGGGTCTTGGTTATTCATTTTGCATGTCCAATCCAATGAAAGTGTGATTTTGCATAATGGATTCTACATTAATTGGTAGTGAGCATTTTTAAGTTGGGTAAATAAATATTTTTTTACCTAGATGCACTTTTTGCTGCTATTTTTGCTTAATAACATGGTATTTGTGATTTTATTAATATTCAGGATGTTTGACTATATATATATGCGTTAGAGCAAGAATTTACAAACCTTTTTGGGCTGCAGACCCCTTTACCAAAAACTTTTAAAACCATCGCCCCCTTAGTCATTTACTTTACTTACTCAAATTAATAAATTTGTACAGTACTCGATATTAAATATTTCACTAGATATCAAACTTTTCATTTTAATAACTTGTAATTAATGATTGAAAAACATAAAAGGACTAGGAATATGGCATTCTATCTTGTGCAACATTTAATATCGATACCTGCAGTAATGAAAATTAAAGCAAAAAAATACGAGCAGAGTTTTTTTTTTTAATTTTTGACATTTATAAAAGAAATATGTAAATTCAAAATAAGTATAAGTATTGAAATCACTTTATTAAACATGTGAAGTAAAAAAATCAACATATTCAGACAGAATATGAGGCATTTGTTTGATAATGACAGAAAAATTCTAGCTTCAAATAGTCCAAGCTGTACTGTCCGCCTTTCTTTTTGGTTGTATATTATTATCATCGCAAGAAATAAAAACTTTTATTAACAAACAAATTTGACGTTGCTATGATAAAAAAACAACAACAACATAAAATATGTACTTTCTTGAAATAGAAGATTTTTGTTCAAACTCGAATAAATAAACTGTCCCCTTTGATTTTCTTTTTCATATTACTGCTCCTCAATAAATAATTGTATTCAAAATTCAAATCACAAATAAGTACATGTTACATCAAACAAACCAATTTATAGATTTTATGAAAGCATGATCGTACAAGACCAATAGATTCTGTTTAATATCGAATATCGTCTCGTCCCACTGTGAGCAAGTGCAGACATGCAATGGTTTTTCATGAACACACTTGCTTTGATATATTCGATAAGACAACGCACAGACATGTTTGTGCTACATGTATTTTCATGCATTCTTACATGTGACTCTTTTAATGACACATTTTATCTTTTCATTTGCATGTTTGGTATGTAATGTGTTTTTATCAAAAAAGTGTGTGTTTTTTTAATTATTTTATTTCTTAATTAGGTACCTGTTGAAATCATAGATATTTTGAAGTAACTAACAAATAGCAGTAGTAAGAGGGTCTATTTTTGCTGACGTCGACCCCCAAATTTTTTTAATGAAACTATCGACCCCCAGAGGGCCAATATCGACCACTTTGGGAACTCTTGATTTAGAGTCAGAAGGGAAACTCAAAGTCACTATTAATATAATATTAAAACATTAGAAAAGTTTTATTTAACATTACAAACAAACAAAAAAAAATCTAAAATAATAATAAAAGACCAGAATTTCATTATTCAAAAGAGTTTTTGACTCAAAACATAACCAGTAGTTGAAATTTTTATAAAATAAACATAAACAACTTTTCAAAAAAAAAATAAACAAAATCATGTGATTTTGAGAAATAGAAGAAATTGCTTAGATTGTAAAAAAAAAATAATTGTGGCCATAATAGCAAAGATCTCAAATATTTTTCTATTAAATAAAATTTAAATACCAGAGTGATTATTTTAAACCAAAGATTTTACATATTACTAAAATATGTTGTGGTTTAATGTTTACTGCATTCACTTGAAATGGCCATGGTTGAAATATGATCTCTGGGCTCGCTGGCTCTAATATTTTTTTTTAATGCTATAAGCATGTTTAGAAATCTCATTATTTAAATTATCCCATAAATAATGTAGCTATTTTTTCTATCTTGGCCAGTAAAAGAATGTTTAAAAAATAACTGATTAATCAGATAAATATCAATGTGCTGGGTGTAACTACAATTGCATATACACCTGGGTCTCTTTTTATGCGGACTTATTTAACACGATTTTGAAGTTACGTGATTCGTGTTTCACCGGAAGTCGAACTCCGATAATGCGCTATTACTTTAAATAATAAATTTCGCGCACTTACGTTTATTGAAAGTAATGGCACATTATTGGAATTCGATTTTCATCTTAGTAATTTCAATATTTTCAGTGCTTTATAATAGTAAGATTTTATGCAATAATGAAATTAAAATTATGATTTCCACATTTTATGTATACACATTAAATTTTACAAGATTATAATGTAAATTTGTTCAAACATTGTGCGTGTTAATTTTGCATTTTAAATCCCATTCTGTTTTTGCTTTTTAAAAAAGAACGTAATCAATTAATTATTAATCATTTAGTGTCCGCAAGTTTATTTTTAAAAGGTGAGTAATAGCAGTGAAACGAAATTTGATTTTTAAACGGAATTGAAAATTAAAAAATTAAAGACAAAAATAAAAGTTTAGATACAGAAGAAAATGTAGAAAAAGATAATGAAACAGAAGTGGAACCTGTTCCTTTTACTGCAAAAATGATTCGAGAAGGTCTTCAACTTTCTAATCAGTTGGCAAATTATTTTCTTATAAATGACACTAATCACGAACGTGCTCTTAAATTCCAACGAGAGCTAAATGGTCGTATGTCTGGATATCGCGTTCATAAACAATTAATAAAATCATCATCTCAAAGATTAATTACTAATTACATTGTCACCAGAAAACAACACAACATGAGAGTGAAGTTGGTGCTAGTTGTATTTCCTCTTGTGAAGAATCAAAAACCAGTTTGCAAACGAACTTGTTTACCGGTAAATAGCGATAATAATTAAAACGTGTATAAAAAAATGTATGCATAAAAATACATATTGTTTTGAATAAAATTAAATATTATAGTTAAAAAATAGTTTAAAAAGTTTGTCTTGTATCAATTTTTTTCAAATTTGAAATTTTTTATTAGTCATATTTTATTTTCTTATTTTTTTTTTTTTTTGCGCGAATTTTAAAGTAATTTTACGTTGGTGCTTTGCTTTTACACAAATTTTGAAAAATCACAGACCACATCCCCCTTTTTCAATGTAAGTTATGTCTATTTTTGCGTGATTTCGTTTGCGCGTATTTTCTGAGGAACCTATCTATCGCGTAAAACGAGACCCAGGTGTAATAATAATATGATGCAACTTTCACTACTGGTGGAAAATCACAACTAGGTAGGATCAGCATGAACAATTGCCTGCCATCTCAGCATATTCATCAAAAGATTCACCTTTATACAATTTTTAATCCTTGTGTAGTAAAAGTCAAATTCCATTATTTTATATACTAAATTAATAACAACTTTGCAATAATAAAAGCCAATATCAAAGAGTTTAGCTTTATACATTTTTCATATTAGTTCATTTTCTTTTTCATTTTACAAACAAAATGTACAAAAAAAAACATATTTTGCTTTTGAATACAATAAAGGCATATGTTATTACTGAAAAACTTTTTTTTGCTTGAGTTTAAATTTTGAATATAAAATAAAAATATATAATGAATTTAAAATTATTTGATATATATCTGGAAACTTATGTGTTTGTTCCCCCTAACTTTAGAGTGGCTAGGCGTCTGTGAGGAGTCATTGTTTTACTAGCACAAAGCTTACAGTCTATCTTTCACTTGACCTTACTACAAGTCTCACTCATTATTCCAGACTAAATTTTTTGAAGCAATTTATTTTTTAAAATACAGAAAATACTCTTTATAAATGAATAATCAATTCAGAAAAAGCAAGTATCTAAGTTCCACAAGAATAATAGAAATGTGATTTAGTTGGATCTTAGTAATATAAGAAAGTATTGAATGCATTTATTTACACTATATATACACGCTTTTATTTTATACTTAATTATTTTTATTTTTAATTAATACATCCAAATGCAATGAAAAAATAATAAATTAAGATTAAAAACTATTAACAAAAAAAAAAAATCGTGAATAAATATCTGAATGAATGCAAAACCATAACAATTTGACTAGTATAATCAATCTTTTTTTAAAAAAAATAACAACAAATAAATATTTTTAAAGAAGAAGCCTTGGTAACAATAATTTCAATAATTAATCAATAAAAAGCGAAGTTGTAGTCAAGACCACAAATTATATAAATTCATTAATTTTATTTAATATTTTCCTTTCTCTTTATGTCTTAAAATACATATATGAAAAGATCATATTGCATATGAAGATAGTGTAATTTTGAATTTTTATTTAAATCATAAAATGAAAGGAATTTTTGGTTACTACAAAGGCATCACAGGAAATTTTATTACTTTCAACATCTGTATTAGGATTACTACAACTGACTCCAAGATGGCAACATAATATGCTAGATTAATCAGTGAACATAAAATTAGCACTGTTATATCTCTATTGCCCAAATAATTTCTGGTAATTAATCTTCTTTGATTATCACGGAGGAGAATGGGTACACTGAAGAAGATCAACAACCAGAAGTTAGTTTGAGAATATAAATATAAAACTAATATCTAATGTTTATGGATCACTCAAACTTACAACATATGGTTCTAAAACAAAGGAATAAATTATTGTTCCTAATACAGAATTTTATATATTGCTCCCCCGTAATTTAGTCATGTATGTTTATATTTAATAAATATTCTGACAATCAAAACTCTCTATATCATAGTAACCCTCCTTTAACTTCTTATTCCTTCACAACTTTTCAACCATGACAGTTTCTTCTAAGTATTCTTCCAGTTCAATTCAGTTTGTGTGTGTGTATATGTATTATAATGGAATAAACCAGCATAATTTTGAAAATACATGTAAATAAATAATATCTGCTGATAGATATCAGTAATATACCTCACCCTTGGCAATTATTTGTAACAAATGTGAAATGCTTATGTGAAGACATACATATATAAGTATGTTGCCAGTGATCTTTAAGATGAATAACATAATACTATTAGTGTATTGGCTACACATAAAATAAGTCATGTATCAGGTTATTAAATTGCGAAAATGTTAAAGGTAACTCCTAGCAGTGCTACAGAATTGTTATTACCCTTTATATGTCATACATATAATTTTAAAATAAATTATACAGAAACTACATGTGCCAGCTATCTAAATAGCAAAAGACTGCCAAATATATGTACAAAAATAAAATGGACAAAATACTTCCTATAGTATTTATTTAAATTTATTGTCACAATGCAAAATAATAATTAATAATTTTAATAACTAATTAATAATAATAAATAAATATTCTCCAATAAAACAAACAGATTATTATATCTGATTCTGACTTATTTACAAATATCACATGGTTATTAAGAGATGAAAAACAAAACAATAAATATAGTACTATTGTTTAAGTGTAAGCTCAGCTGATTTATTGATTTAAAATGGTAAATAGACCTAGATATGAATACCAATATGTAGACACTCATACATGTACATTTTATCATATATTTCAATAATTTATTTATTAATTTTCTACAGGCTAAATTATTTTAGCAATACATAGTTCTTTTTGTGTTTGTCTACAAAAATATAAGAACAATATTATTTATATGCATTTAAACTTTCATTTATCAATTTAATATAAGTGTCTCTAGACAGTAATATCCATATTGGAACACAGAGTTACACTTCTCTAAATGCAAACTACTTAATATTTTTTTATAAACAAAAATGGCAAAATGCATTACAAAATTTCAAAATTAACTTTTCATCATAACTAACACTAAAGTTTATTAGTCAATCTGCAATTTTAAATTCAAATATGGTTTTGTTTCCTTCACTGAACCTGATCTGGTTACACTAGCAATTGTTATCATTGATTCAATATTTTTAAATTAATTCAAAGGTATTTATCTGTTATTTAAAACTACTAAACATCTCATGATCACCATTTCTTATGCTAGCACATAACTGTTATTAAATATGCAAAACTCTCCATACAGTAGTGACACCCTCTGCCAACCAGAGTAATCAATGGATGCCAAAAGACTTGTGCATAAAATCCCCAATCCCCATCTAGATGGGGATTTCTCAAACCTCAACATAAGATAGGGACTTTATAAAGATAAGAAACTATTTTATCTTTAATCTAAACTCTTATTATTATAGAGGCCAATCTGAATCATCTTGATTTGATAGCATGAAGATATTAATCTCTTCACATTTAAATTCACTAATTCCTTTCACAAATAAACTTATGTGGAATCTTGTGATTTACGAGTTAATATTAAGATCTTTTTAATTGAAATGTAGAAACAAATGTAAGTTCTGATTATTTATCAAGCACAAAGGAAGCCTGCAATTAGAAAGAGAAAGGCTTTAATCTTTTTCACATGCACCTTAAACATTTGTATAATAGCCAAACAATATGATTTTTGATTATTTAGGAACTTTTCAAACCTCAACACAAGATAGCGACTTTATAAAGATAAGAATAGTCATTGTATCTTTAACCTAAATTCTTATTTATAAAGACCAATATGAAGCATCTTCATTTGAAAGCATGAAGATATTACTCTCTTCACATTTAAATCCACTATTTCCTTTCACAAATTAACTTACATAATATCTTGTGATTTACAAGAGATACCTCTATAGTCAAAAACTACATCATTAATCTATTATACAATGTTTAAGGCATATGTGAAAATGGTTAAAGCTTTTCTCTTTCTAATTACAGACTTCCTACACGCTTGATAACTAATCTGAACTTACATTAGTTTCTATATTTCCATTAAAAAGATCTTAATATTAAATTGTTGTAAATTGCAAGATTTTGTGTAAGTTAATTTGTGAAAGGAAATAGTGGACTTAAATGTGAAGAGAGTAATATCTTCATATTCTCAAATCAAAATACTTCAGATTGGCCTATATAAATAAAAATTTGGACTAAAGATAAGATGGCCATTCTTATTTTGAAAAAGTCCCTATCTTATGTTGAGAGGTCCTTCCATAGTCAAAAACTACATCATTTGGCTACTATACAAATGTTTAAGATGCATGTGAAAAAGGTTAAAACCTTTCTCTTTCTAATTACAGATTTCTGTTTAATAACACACAAAGGCAACACAGATTAGTAAATTTCACAACATTCAGAGTGATATTATTCTGCACCCTTCTTTACATGTTACTGGTCTGATCAATGACATTAGACCTTTAGATTTTTGAATATCGAAATTTAATGTAATGCTCTAACCAATTGAGTTATGTGACATTCACATTTAGGTTTTATTAGAATATATTAGCTTTTTAGCACATAAGTACCACAACTAAAGATTTATTCACATGATCCTACTCATACAGTGTTTGACTAGTCTAGATGCCAATAAATATATTGGAATTTTAAGCTAAATAATTTTAAATGAATCATAAATATTATTTTAATTTTTCTTTTTTATTATTATATGGCAGAAATTAATAGCAAAAAAATAAATTTTTATAATTCAAAAGTAAATTTTTTTTCCCCATGTGTCATAGCATCAGCCAGGAAGTGAGCCCGCTAACCCGGGACAACTGCTTGTAAAGCAGCTGCTGCTGCTGCTCTCTCGACCACCAATGCTTGCCAATTCAAAAGTCAAATTGAAGAAGTCTAAAAATAGAATTTGTTCTCATTTTATTTTTTAAAAAAAAAAGATTTTAAAGATATTTTTTTGCTCCAATGAAATTGTTGATCATTTGTAATATCTGTTTATTTAATAGATATAAAATATATTTATTTATTTTATAATTATATGATGTTTTTAAAAAGAATTTAAACTTACTATATGGGAAGGAAAAGTTATATTATTCTAGCTAATATAAAAGTAACTTTTGTTTTTTAAATTCTTTAAATAAAAGTATATATCTTTTACCGATTTTTCTTTTTTTAGTTCGGTTTAAAATTAATTTTAATAACAATCATATTTGAAAAAAATAATTTTATTTTGACAAAATTTTTATTCAAACTGAAGGATATATGTATGAAAAATTAAATATTGCAAAGTCAGCTGCAATTTACTTGTATTACTTTTTTAATAGCATCAGCCGGGAAGTGAACCCGGGACAACAGCTTGTAATGCAGCTGTGCTGACCTCTCGATCCCCAATGCTTGACTACTTGTATTACTTTGACCAAACAACTCTTTTGAATATAGATTTTTCACAGAATAATTATTTTCCATTAAAATACATTTTTAGCCTGAAGGTTAAAACAATGTTTTGTGTTTAATTGTTTACTTTATCTTTTTTTTTAATTTGAAAAGATCCTTCTGTTTATTATTTTTTATATTAATACCAGATATATCCAACTTATGAAAGGTCATCGTTTTTTTTTTTAAATGGTTGCTTTAACTTTTTTTTTTTAAGATTTAATACAATTTAAATAAAATATTTTAATATTATATAAATAAATATGGGAAATGTACTTGGTCTGAAAGGCTGTCATTTTTGCAATAGTTTTTTTAATTGGTTGCTTTAGTAATTTTTTTCTTTGCTTTGTGGAATTACTTATTTTGAATAAAATGCTCATAATCAAATTAAACCTCTTAAATATAAGAAAAAAATTACTTCCTTTGCATAAAATGTTTTGTAAAAAAAATATGGTTATTAATGGTAGAATTAGTTCCTTCACATAAAAATATGCTTTGTAATAAAAATTACACATTATTAAATATAAAGGATGGAATATACTTCCTTTGCATAAAATGCTCATAATATAAATTATGGTTTAGTTAGGTATAGTTGTTTATTTATAAAAACAAATTTAAAGGTGTTTTTTTTTTTCAATTTTTCAATTGTGAATTGGTCAGAGTTATGGACAAACATAATAGTTTTTATAATTGGTTGTGAATTTGACATATGACAGCCTTTCAGAAAAACATACATTCACATGAATTCTTACTATTTAAAATCTTACTGCTATGGTTTAAAAGTTTACTCTTGTAGTCTCTACATATTATTACAAAAGCAATTTTTTATTTATCTTTTTTATTATCTTCTATTCTGATTTCAATTTCCTATGAAGGTTTTATAATTTTGTATACTCTCAATAAGTATTTACGACTTGTCCTAATTGTGACTTCCTTGGTGTCTTCTTTGTCTACTGTACTTTGCTTTATTATAATTGTTTGTTTTGTTTTGTTTTTTGTTCTTTCTGTTTTCTGTAACAGTTTCAATGATTCTTGTATGGACTACTTATTTTTAATCTTTGTTTGTGTTGTGCATAACTTTAATAATAGCTTGCTTTAAAATGTTGCGGAAAATTTAGCTACTAAATCTAGATCTTTTTCTTTGTTCATATTTTTGATTTTGCCCTTAAGCTTTGACTCTGCTACTTTTACATAATGACTTCTTAGGCTTCAGTACTTGCCACCATCTTTTCTAGATTATAAGCACATTTATCATATGTTTTTCATGTATTGTAAATAATCTTAAATTAAATAGTTATTACAGTAAAGTGTGAGCTTGTGGTGTGCTTACTGACAATCTTAATTGTAAGTGAATAGGCTTGCTGTATTAACCAAATATCATTATAAAAACAGCTTTATTAAAGTAAATGATTGAAATATATATATATAAATTATTTAAATTTTTTAGACTTTGGGATCTTCAATCTTCTAAGGTTCTATCCTGGATAATGCTCAAAATGCATAATATCTAGCAACAATTCTGCCTAAAAACAATTGTATATATATATATATGTGTGTGTATGATATCAATATATATATTGAGATCATAAATGCTAGCTCCTGCAAAAAACATTAAATAATTGAATGATTTATTATTTGGGAATTCATGAGAAGTTCAAGAATTGGAAGTGATAGAATTGGGTCACAATCAATGGACCTGGATTTCCAGCGATAGCTATTCTACCACTGCATCAAACCATGCAGGCTATAGTTTCTTTTAATTGACCAGAATAAGCACCTCAAGCCCATATCCTTTCTTTACTTCCACCAAGTAAAACATCATTATTCAAGATATCAAGATTTGGGTCGAAACAACTGCTTGGTTTCTGGTGAGAATCATAAGAGATATAAGTATTTTCTATGATTTTAAATTATAAGTAATAATTCACTTATAGATAAAACATCATTCATCCAAATCCCTGATTCAACTTCAACAATAGATCTTTTATCTCTTTACTATGAACCCAAATACTGATAAAAATATAGATATTATTTTTAGTATTTACCATTTTGTTAATATATTCTGTACACTTTGAAACATATAGGGTACTTATGTATGATACTCTAACCAGAAGCATGCTAGGGTTTTTTTTTAATTATTATCTTTCAGGTGTATAAAAGTATTTATGTTTTTTTCTCAAAATTATTTTACCAAATATGTGTTACTTGTTAAGTTTAAAAAATATTAAGAAATCCATTATAAATTCTTGTTAAATTAAAAAAGTATTAATAAATCTCTTATAAATTCCATTCACAAGATTTAATTATTATTCTTTTTAAATAGTTTATAACCTAGAAACATGTTGCAAACTATTTTGTGATATTTTTTTTTATTTAGCGTAAGATTGTCAGTGAGCATGTTTTGTTTTTTTTTTCTGTAACATTTTGCCAAAATGATTAAAAA
>JAQFVV010015692.1:0-12256 GCA_028023455.1 Epiperipatus broadwayi
TCCAATATTATTTTGAATAATGATCTATTTTTTAAGCAATTTGCTTTTTCTCTTTTGTAATGACTATATTGGAATGGTGTAGTTTAAATGTGTATAATTTTCAAATCCAAAAATGACTAAAAAATATAAAGTATTCAATTTGTAAAAAAAAAAAAAATATACTCCTGAATAAATTTGCTAAAACATTTTAATATTTTTAATTAACTAATCCCACATCTTTGACTATGTATAATTTTGTAGATACTAAGCTTTTATATAATTTATTTATGCTTGAGCGATTTTGTATGCCTCTCATTTTAAATAATTAGTAATTTTCAGCTGATAATTTTAGATGTTTTTTTTTTAGGACACAAAAGAATTGGGTTGATTTGATTATTAGCAGGAATGCAGATGTGTAATTAACATGTAAATTACAAAAAAATCATTGATATAATATTGAAGGTATATTCTACATGTGCAAAAATTGTATAATGTCTAAATAAAAAACAAATTTTAAGTAATAATGGAATTTAAAACTGGGGTTCAGTATAATTTTTGATATATACATTTTATAGCAATATGTTTGATCCGTGTATATAACACTGGGTTTAAAAAATGAATAGAATGCAAATTGTCTAATATCAATTTTAAGACCACTTAAGGAGAGGATAGATGTAAATAGTTAATTTATATCTATGTTTTGTAAATAATTATGACTAACAATATGACAGAGGGGTACTTTTGTACCACGTTTTTCCCATTAAAATATAGTAGTTTATGAAGATTTAGTAAGCCCATGAGCGAGATTTTACTGATTTTATATATTTTACCATCAAAAGTTATAGTCGTTTGCATTGGTGGTCGAGAGGTCAGCGCGACGCCTTGCACTAGCAGACAGTTGCCCGGGTTGCGGGTTCGCGTCCCGGCCGATACTATGACACTTAAAAAAAGTTATAGTCAATAATAATCTATGAAGTTTGATATGTAATTAATAGATTAAATTATCTCTAAATTGTTTATAAAATGGTTAAAAACTCTCCAGTAACTTTTCTTTAAAAAAAAAAAAGCAGTAAAAAAGATTTTGCTTTTTGGTTTATTGATATCTGGATATTGATAGTGGAGTGATCTTTTAGCTTTTTTTTTTTACTCTATAGATAAAATTAGTAATATCCATTTGTTCAATACTGAATGTTTTAATTGGGGTATCTATTGAAAAATAACTAGAACCCATTTACTTTTCAATTCCGAATGTTTTAATTGATTTGCAATGGGTATTGAGGCTTTGTGCGATCTAAGAATAGCTTTATATCTATTTTTATCATTTAAATTTGGATAATTAGTTGAAATGGAAATAGGTCAGATATCAGATAGAAAAATTCGAAGCCGAATTTTAATCTGAAAGTTGCACCTAGTCTAATTTTTAAACCCACATTGATGTATTATCACTGCATCACGATTCGCTCTCACATTATGAATAAAAATTATTTTATTTTTCAGTTTTCATCAATTCACTCTTAATTGAAGCATTATTATATAACTCCGGTATTGATTGTATATGCCGTGCTGGCTAACAAGTTTGATACTTTGACGAGTTGCTTTAATTATAGTTACTTAATAAAAAAATTGACCATCATTTTAGTTTTTTTATTGCTTTCTACTTAACCTTTAACAAATATTTATATTTACAAACCAAAATTTAAAATGTAATTTCTTTTTCTTTTTTTTTTTTGCTTATTTCTGTATCGTTTTCCTTCTAAATTCAATTAGCGTTAAGTTTTTAAATCAGTTATTGATTGGCATTTCGTGTTTTTTTTTCTTAAATAAAAAGTTAAATATAAAGTATATAAATTTACTTTTTATTACACCTTAATGCAGCGTATTTTTTAAAAAAATATTGGTTAAATACAATGCCCTTGCAGAAAGTATGGAAATCTTACTGACTTGCTTCGCACCATTTAATTGTGAGAGTTCGCCGGGGGCTTTAACTTCTGCACTACATTGATAGAAACATCGAATTATTGATTAGTTTGTCATCTACTTCCTAAAACTGTAAGCTTAATTTTTATTGATTAATTTGCCAAGGTGTTAATGCAAGCAGCTATGCAAATGTTTGTAGAATTTGTTTCATTTAGATTACAATTGATTAAAAATGTAAAGACGAAATTACAATTCTATTTTTAATTTGACAGTCTTTTTTCCTCTCGTCTCTTTATCTGATTATGTATGTCTGTGCGCGCATATATGTTTGTTTTATAAAATAAAATGCCAATTTCTTTTAAAAAAAGTAAGTATAAATAAAAAAAATAAAACATGAACCAAAGTATTGACAGGGTTTAGCCACATATTATTATAGCTGAATGAAAGCTAAGTTCCTTTTATTCCGTGCTATTAGTTTGGGATGAAGTTACTAAAGATTTTCAGACATTGAAAGTGCTTGATTAGACAAAATTTACATAAAGTACTTCCTAATTTTGCTCAAACGGTATAAAATGATTGGGCAAGAAGAATTAAGTGATTAATTGCATAAAGATAAACAATGGGCTTAGCTTTCATAGCAGTATAATAATCACTATTTTTACCAAATGGTGAGGGCTGCATCATATTTTCAGTCATGATTTGTTTTATCCAAGGGCAGTTATCCTTTAGAAGAATAGTTAAATACCCATTTACTGATTAGTTTTGGATGATTAACTAAATTATATTTTAGTTGTCTACCTCAAACGATTCCAGATATTATATATAGAGAAAGACTAATCACCATGTTTATGACATCTATGTAATATAAAGATGAATAATTACCACGTGCAAAAAATAATTTGAATTTAGTTTGAGCCTTGTTAGTCCGTCATTTTATGTTGGAATGGTATTTGAACAAAAGTTAACTCTCTAATAGTTAAGTCATGCATTGATTATCTATTTATATATCAATTTATAAATTGTGAGATTTTCATACTTAGTGTTTAAGAAAATGATGATAATCAAATCACATATTTCTTTTTTAAATATTTATAAAGAGTATTTTTGCATTAACTACAGGTTATATTCTCTGATCATCATCAATTTAAACTATCCATGAAAGAATTGGTTAAGAATTGTATTAGTGGGTAACTCTATCTATAATCAGGTTCTAATTAATGTGCTGCCATTTGAGCGTAATCCTCAATTAGTACCATTCTAATTTCTTTCATATTGACATTATGACAGTTTACCATTTTAGAAACAGCATTCAGTACCATGAGAGACTAATGTAGATTCAAATTAGTAATAAAATAGGCATAAATGAGAAAGGCATAGTTACTAAATATATATTTATAAAGCAAAAATAATTGTTTAAATTAATAAAAAATTTTCATAGTTAGATACACACATCTATATTATAAACTCATACTGTTGTATGTGAAAGATCAAGTCAGATGTCACATGACCTCTTTGATGATGCCAGTAACAGAAAACAGGTCTGGGGTTGAAGATATTCTCAAAGCTTGTCAAGAGCTTGTTTTGTGAGCTCTATATATAACATTTGTAAACACAAACTTATTAAATTAGGCCATGTGACATCTGACTTTATTTTTTTTTTTTGTAATTTTATTTTTTGCTATTAAGGCTTTGGCAATTTTATATTACTAAAGCTATTAATATATGGTGTATCTGATCTTAGTTCAGCCCATATGGCTATTTAAATTAGATGGCTGGATTGGAAGACATATGGATGTTGGAAAATTTCATAGTTTCTACTTAATAGTTATACATTAAATAAAGTGCTGGGCTTGACCTGGCATTTTTAATCAAATGCTTGAATATCATGGCACCTCACTGATAGTGCCAGTAGCAGAAACTAGTCTGGGGTTGAGGATATTATAAAAACTTGTTAAATAAGAGCATATTTTGCAAGATCTCTCTTTCTCTCTCTCTCTCTCTCTCTCTCTCTCTCTCTCTCTCTATATATATATATATATATATATATATATATATATATATATATATATATATATATATATATATATATGGTTATAATTTTCAGATTGCTCTATCAGAATAATGTGCAATATATTTTCTTAAGTTCAACAATATCTGATGGATATTAGTTAGTTCTTCTAATTCATCCAATATTACATGCTTAAACATGATCTGGACCTGTAGAAATCTAAATAAAAGGTAGTTTAAACAGATCTGCAATCAGAAAATTCTTAGTATCTTCTGTGTTCGGACACCATTGCTGACTTAGCTTGTGACTTGCAATCTCCTGGAGTAAGAGTTATAATTTGTTATTTTCTATCATGATTGTAAATATCTATAAGAAAAAAAAAATCTCATACACAATCATCTTTCTTTCAAGAAACAGAACTGATATTTATGTTAACTGTCAAACAACTGAGAAGAAAAATCATGATGTTTCTTTAACTTAAACCCAGACATAAAAAGATGGTAAACTGTCCACACTGACTAATGCAAGTTGATGAGCAGCCCTCCATGCTCATTTACCATATAATCATACACTAATAACAGCAACAATAATAAGACCAGCTGGAGTGGACATTAGGAATTAACTCTGGTTTGTTTTAAGACCTCAAATTGAAATAAAAATGATCTTTCAATTAATAACAAATTTGTTTTTTTAGTCCAATTATATTTGCATATATGTATAAAATGAAAGTTCTTTACAATATATTTTATAATTAAATAAACTTAAAAATACAGAGAATTTTCTCTAAAATATACATTTTATTTCCACATAAAAGTTTGTTAATAACTCCTACTATATTTTGCCTCTCATTAATCATAATAAGGAATAATCTCTAATTTTAATAGCTTTATAATTATTCCAGGAGTGAATTTTTGCACATCAGCAAACAAAGTGAACTGTTGAGCAATGGGAATAAACTTCTAGTTTGGATATGTATTAGTCTAACTTTTATAAAAACATCATCTTCAGACTAAGAAATATAGTATCAGTCATTTTTAAGGGACCGTGAAAAATTAAGGAGTAGCATACTTCTTCATATATTCTGCACATATTGTAGAAGATCAGAATTTTGTACCGCAACTGGAATATAGTTTAAATTAAAAATGCTATACAGCTATGTGACTTTTTTATATGTGTAGTTTATTGTATTTATCACAGTAATAACCATTTTTCTTTTATTTGATAATATTGACTTAATTTAACTATATATACATTGTGTGACATCCAAATGTATTAGACTTGGATGGATGGATGTCTGCACTCAATGCCAACTATATATTTCTTTAGATTTTTCAAGCAATTATATAGCCTTTGTGGTACAGGATTCAATCATGTTTCCCCCAATTCAAAAGTCCATGTATCTGACATTTCTAGTTATTTTCAACATCATTAATTATTGATTATTTTTTAATTTTAGCTTTTATTTAAATTGATTTAAATAGCTTAAGGTGATTCTTTAATTATACACCATCCATTACAGCTAATTAGTTGCTTTTCGGTAAACTTAAACTTTAATTATAAAGAAAAAAAATATTTATTTACATATTTTTTTTTGCTTCAAATACTATTTCAGCTCTAATTTTGCATTTTAGTTGGCAAATATTTAGACTGGATCTTCACATTTTACTTAATTCCCATATTTCACATAGGTATCTTTTTTATACAGATTTGGAAATTCTTTACAATCAGACAGATACTGAATTTATAAACTAAATATATGATTAAAAAACGAAACCATTTACGACATTTTATATTTTATAACTGTGCAGTATGTATTTACTTTTACGTAAGCATAATTTTAAATAATTTTTTTTAAAATTGATTTTCTTCTTTTCATCTTTTAAAAGTAACACGAATTTCTATAGGTGAACATTACAGATCATTTAACTTCTTTTTATATTCTTAAAATTATTCAGTTTAAAATATTCTATTTAAGTCAAGAATGATTATTAAATGTTCACAGAAATTATAATGGCTATAATTAAATATTTTTTTAACGTGTCCAATGATGTGCGATTATTGCTAATCAACTCATTAGGTGAATTATTATTTATTCCTACTTTTACAGTTTGGAGCTACAATAATTTATTTTTATTATTTAGTCTTATTCCATTTATATTTTTATCATAACATATAAGCATTAATGATATCCATTATGATTTAGAATGAAGCTATTATTAGATCAATCGGTATAATGATAATTTATCTGAAAAAATATACAGGTTACACAGATATTAAACCTCATCATGGATAAGAGAGGTACATAGATAACCACCATACCATCAGCTGTTTTAATACATTATTCATTAAAAATAATTAAATGTCTATTGAAGTTCTCCCTAATACTTATTGAAACATTTTTTTTTGATAGTCATCTGAAATAAAAAGTAATTTTTAAATCGATTATGCTGTCTACCAGTTAATCTTCTATTCTTATTAGAAATATCTACAACAAAATTGTAGATCATTTTTAACTTTATGACTTCAAATAGTTTTCTCTAAAAAAATGAAAGTTAGGATGCTTGTACAAACTTTTATATAATCTTATAAACTTCATGGAAGATATTTTTACAGATACCATTCTACAAAATTCATAACACATTTCCAAAATTATTTATATACTCAATGTCTGGTATTATCTTATTCTTCATTACTTCTTTAAGAGGTTGATAGTTAGACTAGTCTTTGACCTGCACTTGCTATTTAAATTTTTTATCTTTTAATATATATATATATATATATATATATATTAAAAGATAAAAAATTTAAATAAGATCTCTTTATTCTTATATATATATAAATTATAAGTTTTTGGGATGTACTGTGTCTTATTTTCCATTGAGCACCAATATTTCGACGGAATAGCAACCGCCATTTTCAAGGTTAACTTTTGAAAGAAAAACCATTAGATCTTAACAAATAATGTGACTGTGTGTGAGATGAGAAATGAGATTCCAGTTCAGCATTCACAATATGAGGCTTATCAAAATGTTTATTTTCCTCAGTATTTTTACCTGTTAATTTTAAGTTAATATTGGATAAAAAGAGAGGTTTCCACATAGCTGAAATACGTTGTGCTTCATCAGTTCTATTTAAACTAGTAGGTCTCTTTAATATTTCAATTGACTCTCTCATGGTTCTTAAATCATATCTTTCCAAATTAGCAAGTAGTTTTGTATTGTCAAAATTAGGTTTGTGACCAGTTTCTAAATAATGGGAAGTAAAAAACTGATGTGCTAATTTTTTGTTGAAAAGCATTTTTATGTTCCTTAATTCTGGCATTAATTCATCTATTAGACTGACCCACATAGCCTCTTGAGCACTGGAAACATGGAATTTCATAAACTCCTTGGTGTTCCAAAAGTATTCTGTCTTTAGGTTTATACAAAAAATCACCATTTTTTTTGCCAGTGGAAAAAGTGGTCTTTATATTAAAACAAGATAGTCTTCTACTGATTTTATCAGTAACCCCTCTAATGTAAGGCAAAATTACTCTATTAAAAGAGGAATTATCAATTCTATTCTCTTTTTTCTTTTTAGTATTAATGTTATATAAAGCCTTACATATGATGTTTTTATTATAATTATTAGAAAGCAGAATACTTTTTGTAAGTTTTATTTCTTGAGAAAGATGTTCTTTATCAGATAAATTATAAGCTCTAGTGAAAAGATTTTTAGCTACAGAAAAAAATTTGTGCAGGATGATGATGAGAATTAAAATCAAGATATCTGTTTGTATGAGTGGATTTTCTGTAAACTGATATTGACAATGTTTCATCACATTTTCTTGCAATTAAAACATCCAGAAAAGAAAGTGATCTGTTATTTTCCACTTCCATAGTAAATTTAATATTTGGATGCCAATTATTTATAAAATCAAGAAAAGAATTTAAAGAATCAATTCCATGAGGCCATATGACAAAAGTATCATCCACATATCTAAGCCTAATAGAAGGTTTTTTAGCTGCACATAATACTTGACTTTCAAAATTGTCCATGAAAAGATCAGCAATGACAGGTGACAGTGGGGATCCCATAGAAAGTCCTTTAATTTGTTTAAACAGTTGAGAATTATAAACCAAAAATGTATTTTCAAGGCAATGTTTTGCTAAAGGAATAATAAAATCAGGTAAATCATTGTTTTGAGCTATTATA
This sequence comes from Epiperipatus broadwayi, assembly GCA_028023455.1. Taxonomy (NCBI): domain Eukaryota; kingdom Metazoa; phylum Onychophora; class Udeonychophora; order Euonychophora; family Peripatidae; genus Epiperipatus; species Epiperipatus broadwayi. Next base: position 8,099 of record JAQFVV010015692.1, read on the forward strand.
TTTAATGCTTCTTCAACAGGAATATTAGTAAACATAGAAGAAACATCAAAACTAACCAATAAATTAGTTCCAGTTAGTTTTAAGTTTTTAATTATTGAAATAAAATGGCTTGAATTTTTAATTCTTGAAGAAATCTTGTCTGTCAATGGCTGTAAGCATTGGGCTAAATATCGAGCCAAAGCATGTCTGGGAGAGCCTATAGCACACACAATAGGTCGCAATGGTATCTCAGGTTTCTGAATTTTAGGCAAACCATAAAATTTAGGATATAATGAAGAACCTTCTCTTGGAGAAATTTTAATTTTCATATTTTCATCTATACTAGAAAGTTTGACAAGACATTTTGTCTTTTTCTCTAAATATGTCAGAGGATCTCTAATAATCTTTTTATAAGTTCCAACATTTAATAAATCTACAATTTTATTATTATAATCCAAACGATCAAGAACAACAGTAGAATTACCCTTATATATATATATCATTAAAAAGTTTTAATTTTTCACACTAATGATTTAGACAAAAAAAAGTGGATTATTTTTTATGAATAATTTGTAGAATATTAGAATAATTAACACATCTTAAGAGTAAAATTTTATAGACCTCAAAAGACTGAGTATGGAATATGCTTATTATTGTAGTAATATATAACATTTAAAAACTAACTTACCTTTTTAATGAAACTATTGAGAAACAACAGTAGAACTGGAAAATAGGGTATAGTCAGTTGAATTTTCAATCCTGAAGCATTTTTTTTTTTTGCTTTTTGTTGACTTTTAGAATCAGTTTCTTATCCATTCTAGAAGTTGTGTTAAGTGCTTGATTTTGATACTCAATTATGTTTTGTAATCCATAAATGTTTTTTAATCATTTTCACCCCATGCTAAAACTTTTAATTTATTTTTTCTAAATATAAGATACTATTAGTTGTTAATAAATCCCAATAAAACTAACATGTGACATTGTCATTTTTCTCCATGAATAACTCTGCCTGCAAATTTAAATAAAATGAGATTTTATAAAATGGTCACACAACAATGACATGTATTATGACCACAAATTCTACATCATGAAAAATGCAACATCAGATAGCAATCTGCTTAAGTTGTGACAATTTTCACAAAGGATTTTGTCTCTAAATCTGAATACATCATAATCTAAACTTGTGCTACATGCCATTTTTTATTTTTTTATGGACATGCAATGAGAAATAGTTAATTCTGAAACATTTTTGACATACTCAGGATTGTTCATCTTTAATGGTTGAATCTAATATATAATATTCTATTTTTTATTCATTTCTGATGAAGGCCTATTATAAAGCAAACCCTGCTGTTTTATACATTATATCACAATTAACAAATATGTTAAATAAAGAGCATGCTAATAGCTTTAAACAAGCTTTTTCTACCATCTCCAGACTAGTTTTGAGCTAAGACTCCTTCAATGAGGAGCTAGAACATCAGATTCAAAATACCAACTCAAGCTTAGCATTTATCTAATACTTATTTTTTTATTTCAGAGTTGTTGTTTTTTTACTTTAACTATATCAGGGTCCTAGGCATCATATTGGATTTTTTAAAAAAAACTGACTTGAGACAAACTTTTCACAATAACTTCCATTTTAATAATGTTAAAACAAAATGCTATATTGTACCGGTAAAAACCACCATGCTTAGTCACACACAGTAATCCGAATTCAAACCCAGTCCACGTCTAGGAATAAATTCCAAAATGCAAACTAAATTCAAACCCAAAACCCTGGCATGACTAACCGATGACAACATTACAACGGTACGGGGTTTTCCCTTTACTAGCTCATCAAAAAAAACACAGACTAAATTATCTACAATCAGCTATTTCATAGATATCTTATATTCGGGATATTGGTACGGCTAATAATTTGATGTATATATTTAAATTGTCAATACAGACAGCAGGTGATTAACTAGATTTCGAGAGTAATAATGCAAGAGAGACAAAATTAGGTTAGATAAATTTTTAATAAATTATTGAAAGCATTTAATAATATTATTTACAGGTACGGTAAAACTCTCATATGTATTTTATAATAAATTGCTGCTAGTCATCAATAATCGGTTGGTACTGATTAACAAACTCATGCCAATATTATGCGTTTAAATGGTTGTACAGGTTGATATGGGAATCAGAGTAATTGGAGCACTTAAAATATTTAACCACTAGTTTATATTAAGTTGTTTTATTTTAATAGATTCAAACCATTGCATATACGGGTAAATGGGAGGCGGTTTTAAATAAAAATATAATATATAATACTGATGGTTGCAGGGATTAAGGTATACTACAAATAATAACTTGCGGTGCATTGACGGAATACCGGGCGACTTGTACTTTGACAAGTCTTAATGCCCCCAAGTAGATCCAGGACACTACAACCAGCCGGGCTCATTTTCGAACCCCGGTGATCCAAGAGATTACCTGGAGGAGAATTTCTTTCTCTCCATGTGGTAGTAAAACGAGACGCCAACTTAAGCGAAGGTAAAGGCATTGCCACAGTAACATCGAGGAAGAGTGGTCGGAAGTGGATTTTAAAACGAAATTATATAAAACCTTTTCTCTCCGAAACATTTTCTACGCAACAGTCCGATATAACTATTCAATAAAACTGGCGAAATCAAATGATCGCAAAAGTAATAATTAATTAATTTCACTCTGAAACCCATAACTCCCCAGATTGTTCGGAAGGTAATAATAGCAAAAATATTCACTTATTATTCTTACTCCGTAACAATATATAAAAAATTATAATAAAATTTTAGACTATTTTAAGTATTGAGATTTGGAGTATAGATTAAAATATTATAACAAAGTAAAAGAAACAACAAAAATATTTGAATATTTCTCAACTCAATATAAATGAAACAATTTTTAGTTCGATAAAAGGAAATTACTTTTAAAATGAATATAATAAATATTATGAGATAAACTTTACTGACTTTAATTAGAGTTGAGAAATATTATTATTGGCATCGTTTGTTTGTAAAAATAAGTAATAGTAAAATATAAATGTATTCACTAATGAATTATTATTATTAGGCACAAATATTTATAAATTATCATCTAAAGACTAGAGCACAGAAATATTAGAGAAAAGATTTACTGACAGGTTGTAGTGTAACATTTTCAAATGGAAAACAAGAAATTTACATGCAATTAATTAGGTTAACAGATTAAATATAAAATTATTACTGAGAGGAAAGTTAAAAAGTTCATGTAACAAAAGTTACCATTCTTTCTTCGTCCGTCTTTTCTTCTTGCGGTGATATGTATGAAGAACGTAGGCGCGCATTTTGAATTTCTTATAAAGGCATGGCTAATTTAAATGTTGGAATTTGGAAGACTGGAAGCACGGAAAACATTACAGATCAGCGGTATGAAATATTTAAATTGGCAGACCAGGAATCAGCTTCTTGGAGTTAGCCCATCATTATTGCAGTTTACCGGGCAACTTCTTAATAACGGTTGAAGTGATTTCTCTGGAACAACTACTTTGCTGTCTTGAGACGATCTAAGCACAGCCAAGTCAAAAGTTAGAGTGTATATTATATTTAAGATGGCTACGGTTGACCTTTCTGCCTAGTTTTTGTTCATAACTCCGCCCCCTTTGATTTTCGGCCTCCAGCAATATCTAATTTTTGACTATACAATAGCATTTGCCTTTCTTGATAAGAGTTCTACGTTTCTCATTTATTTTTAAATTTAATACATGATTCTAAATTGACAAAACAATTACATCGGAATTCGTGAATACAAAAATATAAATTTATTATCTTAATTTATCGAAGTACAAATTAATCATTCTATACCTTTTGTACAAGTAAGATTTTGATTAAAAATACTGATCAAAGGAATGTGACTTTTGATCAGCATTTTTAAATGACTTTGTATAATTTGCAAAATTAAAATTTAAAGAAAATATACACGCAATTGAAACTTTTAAATTGAGCTAATATAAATCCACAAACCACACACACGGATATTATTCATCATGATTTGTGACATTTATACTCATACTCTTTACATTAAATTCTTTTTTAAACAAACACAAAATAAATAACTTAAAATTTATGTGGCTTGGAATAGAAAAAGTCTCATTGCGGGTAAGTAGTGGTTTAGAAT
>JAQFVV010015693.1:0-12244 GCA_028023455.1 Epiperipatus broadwayi
TCCTTACTACCTATTAACAGTATCTCTATCCCTCTTCCTAATCTTTCTATTGCTCTTTCCATTTCACTCCAAATACAACACAAACAAAATAGGTGACATAGGGCATCCTTGCCTTAGTCCCACACCATTTTTAACTTTAATTGATTCTATATTCTCTAATTGATATATATAATAATTATTTTCATATAATTTCTTAATAATATCTATTAAAGCTTCATCCATTCCCAAATTTGCTAAACTTATCCATAATCTATTTCTATTTACTCTATCATATGCCTTCTCTATATCTATAAAACTCATATATAACTGTTTATCTGCATTCCTACTCATATCCATAAGTTGTGTAACTACAAATAAACTATCTTCTATACGCCTATCTAATCTAAAACCTCCTTGCATTTCACCCACTACATTATTCCCTTCCATCCATTTTACAACTTTACTAGCCACCATATATGAGAAAACTTTATATAAAACTGATGTTACCGCTATCGGTCTATAATTATTCAACTTTCTATGATCCTTACCCTTTCCTTTAAATAATAACCTTACTCTTGTATTACTCCAACTACTTGGAAAAACTCTATTCTGTGCCATTTTATTAAAACAGGATAATAACTTTACTTTTGCCCTATATCCTAAATTCATTACCATCTCTGCTGCCCATTAATCTAAACCTCTTGCCTTCCCACTTTTCAATTTCTTCTCTACCTCATTTAGTTCATTTTCTGAAAAACTAATATTCCCATTACTATATTCTTTCATATTTTCTAATATTCTATCATTCACATTTAACATCTTTTCTATATTCATTACATAACTATTTAAGATTCTCTCTAAATCTTCTCTAGAACTACACTCAGTTCCCTCATCATCTAGTAATACTAACTCTCTCTCCCCTACATTTCTCCTTTTAATATAATTCCAAAATTTTTTACTTCCATCTCTTCCACTTTTATTAATATCCTCCAACAATTTACTATTCAATTTCATTCTCTCTCTATAAATATCTAATTTAGCTTAACTTCTTCTTTTCTAAGTACTTTTCCCATTTAGCATTAATATCTTTTTCACTTTCCTTATTCTTAATAGCACACTTATATTCTCTACATGCTTCTTTCCTTTCTTTTACACTTTTACTAATTTTAATTTTTTTATTACTTTTATTCTTTTCAATATTCTCACCTAAAACCCTATTTGCAACTTTTTCTACTTCCTTACACCAATCATTATACTCATCCCCAACCCACTCTTCCATTATTTCTTCAACTTGTATTTTATACTCTTCCAACTTATTCTTATCATTTACTCTCCATCCCACATCTTTCACTATTATTTCTATTTTTATTTCTATTCTCCATCACATTACTAACCATTTCAATTACAATGAAATTATGATCACTAGTGCATACTTTTTCTTCATTATCAAATACCTTAATTTTCCGTATTTTATTTATTCCCTCTTTCTCTACCAATACATAATCTATTGTGTGAAATATATTATTTCTGGACCATGTGTATTGTCCCTCATAAATATTTAATAAATTTCCAATACTCAAATTCACTTTCTGACAAAAATTCTTCAAAAGCTGTCCATTTTTATTATCTACATCATCAATTTCTTCAATATGTCCATTCATATCCCCTATAACCATTATTCTCTTCCCCTTTTCTTTAAAACTTTGTATATCCTTAACTAAACATTCGTATATGTTACTATTCCACTCCAATATAATTTGACTATCTCCAGTAGCTATATAAACTATAGCCACCATCCATTCTTGTCTACCCAACCTTATTTCAAACTACAAGTGTTCTTGACATTTAACAATATTTAAATATTTTTTTTGATATAACACCTATACCACCACCCCTTTTTTCTTTTTCTTTTCTATTTATACCCTGCCATACCAACTGTTCCAAAATAGGTTCTTCTTCTTCTCTTAAATGTGTTTCCACTACTGCTAATACCTCAAGCTCTTCATTTTCAATTGTTTTATTTAATTCCATCCACTTTTCTGGTTTCCTACCACCTTGCATATTCAAAAACCCAATTTTAACAATTTCTTCTTTCCTAACTACTCTTTTATAAATTCTTTTAATTCTTTCTTCTCCATTACATTTATAAATTACTTTCTTACCATTAATTTTACAAACCCATTCCTTCTCCATATCTATATTTATATCAAAATCAAATTCCTTTTGCTTACTTCTTATATTCCATCCATTCTTTTTAATAATATTACAATTTAAAAACCCACCCCCCTTTATAAGTTTCCCGAAAAAAATTCTTTATAAATCAAACTCCCTAAAACTTCACTTCCTTGTTTTCCTAAATGCAACCCATCTTTACTATATAACTCTCTCTCTTTCCAATAAAACAATCCCACACATCCACAAACATAACATTATTTCTCTCACACAATTTTTTCAATCTCTCATTTATAGAACATGCCCTATCTAACAAATAAGTCTTGTCAAACCTTGGTAATAATCCAACTATTCCTACTCTTCCTTTAATCATAATCAAATTCCTAATCAAATCTACATAATCATCCATTATTCTCTCTGATGATTCTAATAAATTATTAGTCCCCACCATAACATATACATCTCTTCTACCTTGTTTTTTAACTTTATCTGCTACATCCCTAATTCTAGCTCCAGGCAAACATACTCTTACATACCTACTTCTATTTTCCCTTGCAATTATATCCCCACATTCTCTAATTAGTGAATCTCCTATCAATATTGTTTCATAATCTACTTTTTCTGCTCTATCTATAACATTTTCTAATACCTTCTGGTCCTCCTTATCTATTTCTTCCTTATCATTCCTACTCAATAATTCCTTTATCTCCTCACATTTTATCTCTAATGATTTTAATTTTACATCCTTCAATTCTTCCTCTATCTTATTTATTCTTTGACTAATCATCTCCATTACACTATTACTTTCTCCACCCACTATTCTTCGACTATCTACACTTTGAAAACACTTTCTCACCTCTTTTATCATATTAATACACTGACTACATAACCATAAACCATTTACATCCTTCCTAGTCTTATTTAAACATTTCAAGTGATATACCCCATCACATATAGTACATTCTACAACAGCACGCTTAATTTCCTTTTCCCGATTATATAAACATTTTGAAATACAAATATAATCCATTTTTTTTATTTTACGTTTTTCGAACGTTATATTTTTCTTAAAAGTAAATCTTTTAATAACAAATTTACAAAAAAACTAATCAACAAAATAACTTTTAAAAATAAAAAAATAATAATAATTCTATATATAAAATAACAATATATAAATAAAACAAAAAATAAATAATAACTTTTTTAAAAAATTTCTATATATAAATAACGTTTTTCGAACGTTATATTTTTCTTAAAAGTAAATCTTTTAATAACAAATTTACAAAAAACTAATCAACAAAATAACTTTTTAAAAATAAAAAAATAATAATAATTCTATATATAAAATAACAATATATAAATAATAAAACAAAACAAAAAATAAATAATAACTTTTTAAAAAAATTTCTATATATATAAATAACAAACTGAAAAAACTTTAAAACAAATAAAAAACACAATTTTCAATCTTTCAAATACTCTTAACCACTAATTATACTTTCACACACAATAATAATTAATAAATATTAATGCTCTCAGACTAAACAAATTAAAAGAAAATTTTTTGTTTGCTTATCTGATAGCTAGAAACGTGTTGCAAAACTTTTTCCTTACAGTAGTGCCACCATGTGCCAACCAGAGTAATCAATGGATGCCAGAAGGCTTGTGCATAAAATCCCTATCTAGGGCCTACTCATCCAATATCCTCAGACTAGTTTCTGGCTTGTGGCCTTTGTCAGTGAGTATCCTTGGATCTGAGAGCACTGCATCTAGATCTTAGGATCTAATGCAACCCTCCAGCAGCCACTTTTTAACTCTATTTAACTACAAAACTATGAGAATGAAATTTGAAAACAATATTTTCAATTCTAAGCTCAATAGCTTATATGGGTCTGAACAACTAGAATAAATTATTTTATTTGTAATATGAATGATCAATAAGCGAACTAAACCTGATTAATATTTTTGTATATTTAATATTTATTGAAGATAATATACTTTTTGTGTGATACGAATATATGTACTGTCTTTGCATCATATGATAGTTGAAACAATAAGAATATTATAGGTTAAACTATTCAATATATTTATTAATTGAAGTCATTATTTTACTCATTATATATATATATCTTATTTTATAAATAAAATTATCATTGCATTTTAAAAATTTGAGTTAGTAGTTTTATTTAATTTATTAAATACACAATACAACAAAAATAATTCAAAGTCTCTATGAACTTTACTAGAATTTAGCAGCTATTAAAGGTGAACCTAATGTTTTCGTTGACATAAAATGTTTATTTGGGTATAAATAAATCATTGTTATATATTTACATTTTGATTTTTATATTTATTAAAATATTACTGATTTTTTTATTTTATTAGGATTCAATAAAATGAGTTATTGGTATTATTCAAATATAAAATGCTAATTGATAAATTGTTAATACAATTGGTAACTTTAAATAATTCTATTTCATTGTCACACTGCTATAAATTTTAGTGCATAAGTTTATTTTATAAATTAATTCTGATATAAACTATTATTTAATATATTCCATTATCAGTTTTACATAAGCTATTGTTTATTTTATTACAATTTTGTATATAGTCATGTTGATATTTGTTTAATAAATAAATATTACTTTATTCCAGTACAAATTTTGGCATACTTTATTTGAAGGGTTTAGAGAAAATTATTGTTATAGATTTTGACTTGTTCAATTTATGTAGCCCTATTAATTCAGTTGACCGATTTATATTGTTACAATATACTGAACAAAGATATGTGGAAGAGATTAAGGTTTGGGCCAACTGATGAGTGCTAGTTCAGCATGAAATGTACATCTCGGGAATCATAGATTTTTTTCATATATCTTTAGTCATATGTTAAAGATTACATTTTTCCACAAGGTGTTAAAAGTGGATAGAAAACATTCCCTACCTTGCACGGGAGTGGTGTGATGAAAATGACACTACATAAATATTATTCATTATTGGATAATCTTTAGTCTAACCAAGGACTAATAAAACTTATTAATATACTTTCACTAAGTGATTTGTGGCTAAGTTGAGGGCAGCACAACTGATACATCATTTAAACTATAGTAATTTGCTCTCTCTATATGTATTGAACAATGATAGACATATGTAAGAGATTGTGGTAGGGGCTGATGATTCCTGGTTCAGCATAAAATGTGCTTCTTGTGGATCATAGATCTTTGGTCATTTGTTTAAGATTATATCCCCCCACAACATGTTAAAAACAGATAGACTGTGTAAGAGTGGTATAGTAAAAATTACATTACAGAAATATTATTCATTATTGAATAATCTCTAGTCTATTGAATGATTAATACAAATTACTATTCTTTCTACTGTCATATTTTTACATTTCCTAATCAATTGTATCAGTCAATTCTTTAATTTCCACACATTCATTTCTTTCATGTAGTATATTCTTATATTTCTTTAAATCAACTTTTCCAACAACATCCTTCCAAATTAACCTTTTTCTGACTTATTCGTTATATTAATATTAGAGTTTATATATGTTGTCATTTTTATCAATTATTTGAAAAAATATTTATAACCAAATAATTTTTTTAATTTAAATATTTTACTTTAAAATGGATTTAGAAAAAGATACACTACATCTACTGTCTTGACTAGTCTAACTATTAAATGATGTTGCAAGAGGTACTACTTATTCAAATCTTATTGTAATTTCTTGCCTAGATTGAAACTGGCTATAATATCTTAAATTTTATGAGAAGTTATTTATATGTAGAAAGCAGATGATATTTATTGATGCTATTTTATTTGATCCTTGTTTAATAAATCAAAATATTCTCCAGGACTTATTTATTAGCCCTCTTTTGTATATTTTATATACAACAGATTTTTTTACTTTTTAAATTTTTTTATATTTCTTAAGAGTTTTATTTATGACACTCAGCTTTATTCAGATTTTTAGTGAGTTATCTTTCAGAAGGGTTTGAGGGAGTTTAAATAAGATTTGGCTGCTTTGATGAAAATATCTAAAAAAATTTTTGATTAAACTAACTTGAATATATCTAAAATTACTATTATTTTATTTGTTTCAAGAATTGGTCTTTAGATATAAAATTGGGAAGTTGTATTTTACATATTGTTATGATCTACAAGGCTTGATCTAAGATTTCCAATTGAGTTTTATAAAGCATATGCCAGATTACAGAATTTATATACTAATATGTATTGATCTGCTGTGTAAGAGTAGTTATGAGGTTACAGCAAGATATACAATAATTTAATAAATAATTCCACAAAAAGTGATCATTATTCATCAGTACTATATACAATTAACATAATAGAATAAAAACAAATACCACTTTTTCCACGATTTATCAAAAAAAAAAAAAATACTATGGTCAATACAACCTATAAAAACCCTAAGCTCCCCTTGGATTTTCAGTCATGCACTGCACTGGGATAATAGCCATTTCAGCTGAGGGTACTCCATCACCTTCTTTCTTCACTCTTCCATCTAACTGCTTCAGTTATTAAAATTCCAGGTAGGTTAGCTTTTCAAGGGATTTTATCTGCCGCTATTGTTTTCTGAAATCATTAATCAATATTTTAATTAATTTTGTACTTCAATCAGCAATCCATAATTTTTGATTTTAATCTTATTTGATTAGAATTTATCTAAGGATGTAGTTAGTTTGTATTTTCATTTCTGTGAGAAATTTTAACTTGACCGACTTTAATTTTAACTTATATCTTTTAAAAGTACACATCATATACAGATAAGTTTATTTCTAAACATATTAAAGTTGAATTATCAGATTTTTACTTACGTCTTTAATTATTACGTTAAACATTTGTATTTAGGGCTTAAAGTTGAACATTTGTATTTAGGTATTTAAAATGTTTAAGATATTATAGATTTGCATAAGTATTTCTTATGTAGCTCATTATTTTATATTGTGTAAATGGCTTAAGAAGGACCAGAGTTAGAATGTCACTCATATTGTGCAAATAATAGAATTGATAAAAAAATATTCTATTATATCTCAGTTCTAAAAGTAGAAGTCATTTTCATAATTACAATATTTGCTCAAAATATGATTTGGATGTATCAAGTTTTAAAATTTTTATCTTTACTGAAAGTTTTACTTTAAATGGGGAAAATCTTTATAAATTTTTGTTCCATGTTAAAATTAAAGATACTTGAGCTTTTTTTTAAAAAAAGATGAGTGTTGGTTATTAAGAGTTTGTTTTAAAAGATGAAAAGCAAAATTGTTATTAATTATTGTAATTTTTTTTTACTGATGTATATTTTCCATTTTATATAAATATCTTAAGAATACTTATATAATAATTAGTAATTATTTTGATTAGAGGGGGGGGGTCAGCTATTGTTACTGTGCTAAATGAAGATGATTATCTACCTATCTATTGCAGTAGAACACAATTCACAAATATTTATCAATATCATATGTAATATAACAAATCCTTACAATCAGAATGTTTTACTCAAACATTGTTTCACTAAGCAATATTTTCTAGACTTAAATTAGCAAAACTTCTAGAATAAAGACTTGTAGAAATGGTTGGCTCTCCATATATGCATAATAAATACTCTTCGAATATAAATAATCAATCTTTTTAAAAATACAAATGCTTGTCCATTATCAATATTAATGAGATTCCAAAACATTATCTTATTTAGAATTAACATTACATATGCCACAAATATATTGACTTACTTGTACTATTCAATTACAAAACATTCATTTGTGTATGCAACCTTGTCAACAAAAGAAACACTTATATTCACATGCATAAATTCAATATGCAAATACAAATTTAATCAAGGCTCAAAATGTTTACAGTAACAACAAGGAAGTTTGAATATTTTTTGTTAATAGCCTTAAATACATCGAGTCATGAATCTCAAGTCCCAAGTTCAATCCCCTTAATAGTACTATCATTGATCAAATCTGTAATACCTGCACATTAGGATATCAATTTCAACATTTTGTTATATATTGACCTGTATATAATTATTACCAATTGTATGTATTTGATTAATTTAAATAATGTATGAATTTTTCTAAAGGCATTTAACAATAAATTCTAGATGATAGAAATAGTTCAGTAAATAAGTACAAATGAAAATGGCCTACACATTTATATTTTCACAGCTCATAAAAATTAATCTGTTTTGCTTCATTAATACAGATATATTTTTTTCTAAAGAACAAATGTTACCTGATATATACATATTGTAACAGTCAAGTTTGTACATTCGCGTAACAGAATTCAGAATCCAAGCAAAAGAGACCGAAGCTGACCAGACTAGGACTGTGACATCCCGAGTCCGACCACACTTCAACTCGTAAGCCAGGATTCCAAGACTCAAGACCCTACGAATGACCACCTCGAAATTACACGTAGTATACCTCTTTCCACACGGCCGACATAGGTCACGGAGAAGCAATAAGACTCTGATAATTAAAAGAGAGGTTCTTAATTGACTAAAATATCACTAAATTTAATTTAACTTAATGCATAGTTTTCACATATATAGACTATAAATAATAATTAGAATTGGATTGAATTAGATCAATAACGAAACAGAGAACGAAATACATTAAATTAATTATATATTTATTTACAATTGGCATGAAATTGATAAGTTTTACACATTTCAGCGTCGAATGCACAAATATTGGGTGGATAAGAGAACACATTCTCTTTTTATATACAATTCAAAATCACTTTACATAAGTAATCATTAAATTTCATAGAGGGGTTTAACATATGCCCATCTTATGAATTGTTTACAATTGATACATAATTAATCACTACGTTATGTCTATAAATCTCGATAAGCCAAATCCTATTACATTTGTGGCTGGTATATAAATAATTATATTAAACTTTGATCATGAATTCATTTACTAAAATATACACTATAATTTAATAACGAGCGCATAAACCAGCTCAAGTAATGATCGATCGAACATGGCTTTCGAGAGAAAATTTTCAGAATGCTGAAAGCGTTACGTTAAGGTGGGAGAGTTGGCTGAAATAAGATTTTACCAATGCGCTATGGCACAGGTAAACAATAATAGGAAAAGTCGCTCTGCTGGATGGATGAGAAATAACTTCAGGGTTCTTGCGACAAACGCGGTACCCTGTAACCGATCGCAATGCTTGCGTGAAAAGGAACATTTGTGTTCAGGAATGGCGGGGGACTTACGTGCTAACCTGGCCTTGGCTCAGGCTTCGCTACTGCTCTACCCTATAAGAGAAGATGTGCTGGCAACGCCGTGGCTCCATCTTGAGATACGTATATTACGTATAGCAGCAAAACGAGAATATTTTTATAAAATACTATCACATCCGCCAAGCAAAGAATAGTATATTTCATACTATGAAATACGAGTTAATAGCATATTAGCTCTATCAAATTGGGACCAACTCTTGTGTAGCCTGGTAATAAATGTCTATGCTACAAAAGGGGATATTACTACATCTGTACTTTGACATGTTCGATCTATTAAGTTACTTATAGATAATAAATATTTAAGGAGGGAAAGTATATTTCTATGGACTTCAAGAATTTAAATGTCAAATATACTTATATGATCAAGGCTAAATTTAATTCTAAATAAAACTATAAGGTTAAGTTTTTAACTGGTTGATCAAAAGAGCCATATTTCGCATATTAAATCATTTAAATAATAAAAAAAATAGGATTTCGAAACAGCGTAGAAAGTTGACGCTACAAACAAATTATACGAAGATTTTCAAATAATATCTTCTTAAAATATACATGAAATTAAGTGCTCAGTTTCGAAATATTGGCATATGAAATATAATAAGCATTTAAAATAAAATAAGCAAAGACATATAGACACAACCGCAGTGATATAACTTTAAATTAGACACTTATAATGTACTTTAAATGAAAGGAAAATATAAATAAGTCAGATTATTTAAACTTTAACACATTAAATTTTGATAGCAATTGACATATTTAAAATATTAAATGGATTCTAAGTTTTGATTACATTTAGCTTTATCATTATTTTAAAAGAAAGTTAGCTAACTTATATAGATATATTTACATAAAGAATTACACAGAGCTCTGCGGTTTGAAAAATAAAGCGGTACCGGTATGATTTATCTGGACTGCAAGTTCTTGGCTGTTGATTTGGTTTAGTTTGACTGGGCGGCATCATCTTTCCCATTATGTTAGGCTCGTCTCTTCCATCGGCATGATGATGGTTTAGGCATTTCGACGAGAGAAACCTCGTTCTCCCGCGGAGTAACAGCAACAAGATGCCCGCTTTTAGCCGGACATGTTAAACATTAACAATTGTGAAGACTGGCTGCAATTCTCACTAACAATATGGCTCCCTTCTTAAAAATACAGAGTATTTATATCTTTTCCTTATCGGAATCTATCGCCTCAAGACTCACTAAACTCAGGAATTTAATTAAATATTTTTCAATTTTACAATCCAGATTTTTAAAATCTTAGATAACTTATGTTAGAAACATTCCATAAGCTATTATAATTAAGATTTTTCGTTGCAAACAATTGTCCAATTTAGATTTTAAAATAACTTACTCTTATCTAAGAGGAAAAGAATGTTTTAATTAGTAAATTTTCAATTAGTTTTACTTTTTACGAATTCCAGGTGTGGTCGTTAATGACACTTGTTTACAATCAAAAATCTTTTAATTACTTGACCAGCTTTTATTTTTAATCTTACATATAATAGAAACTCTTTCTATTTAAAAACAACTTTTTAACATTTTTTTTAAAACGAAAACATTTTTAACATATTTATTAAAATAATTTACAAACATTTTGATATAGCTTTTAAATATATTTTCGAGAAACTTTTCCCTGAAATATATTTAAAACAAGAAATCTTTTAACAATTTTTAAAGACATTTAATATTATTTTTAGATACTGGCTTTTACATATTTTAAATCATGTCTTTCTTCTATATAGCACAGATTATATATCCACATACGAAATTACAATATTAAACAACAAAATTAATAATTTACTCTTAACTTAAATAATATAATAACCATTTTTAGAAATATTAAATAACTTTAGTACGCTATAATTTTACTAATCCTATCTAATTATAGCGTTCGTTCGCACGTAAATATATAATACTGTTTATACAGACATGAACAAATTTTATATTTATTAACATTTAAATAGGTTCGAACTTAGCACAGATGAGAGTGTCATTAGGTTTGATGGTGAAACGATAGGGGCTTGGAAAGTTATCGTTTCAATATATAATAAATGTTATTGAGAGTTCCTTTACCAGACAATAAATTGAATAGTGAATAATATTCATGAAATAATAACTATTGTTTATAACAGTATTTTTGAAATGACGAATAGATAGTTAATAAATTTCTTGATGAGTTCCTAACATAAAGCTCGTTTCTAGATAATTCAGAAATTGTAATGGCAGTTCGAATTACTATAAACAATTGGAAAGTAAATTAATAAATCTAAATCACAAAAACACTCGTCAATAAATAAATAATAAACCCAGTGGAGAATAACAAAAGATATTTTATGGAGTGTACTACATTTGAATAAAATTATAACTTTCTATTTTCAAAGAATTTCTTCAGCCTATGATATAAAAAAAATCTCTGGACAGTTAAAATCAAATAAGCAATGTAATGACTGATTGATTTATGCCAAATATCATAATTTTTATTATTATTTTATATGATGTCATTAATATTTAATTGTTGCAGAATTAATATCCCAAATAATAGCTATCATATCAATGATTTGTTATCCAAGATTTAAACCACTAAACATCACATGATCACCATCTCATACTAGCACAAGCTTTCTGGAATCCATTGATTACTCTGGTTGGCACAGGGTGGCACTACTGTATGGAGAGTTTTGCCTTTGTTTATCCAAGATTTATAAAAAATATTACAAAGAATATAAAAATTAGAATCAATAAAAAGAAAATTTTAAGTTTTTTTATCTTAATGCATGTGGACTAAGTATATATATAAAACTGTGTTAAAATCATA
>JAQFVV010015694.1:0-12237 GCA_028023455.1 Epiperipatus broadwayi
TATTTATCTAGCTTAGATTAATTATTAAAATGTTTTAGTTAAAAGTTATTTCATAGAGCTCTGTGACGAGAACTGTTACTGTTTTTTTTTAACTATGGCATTCTTCATGGCATTTGTCACAGACATTTTCTGTTGGTCTGGCTTGTGTCTGGTGTCTTTTTATAGGCTGTTGGTCTTGAAATCCTCCATTCCAAAAGATCAGTTTTCCAAAGGAAGACAGAAAAATTTGAGCCTTCCAGATGCTCATTTCTATTCTTAAAATGGGCATAGCCCCATCAGTAATATTTTTCACATTTAAGAGAGTGAACCTTTGTGCTGAGTTTTGGAGATTTTTTATATTAATTATTTGGCTCCCCCCTGCAAAAGCCATAAACTTGTTTACAATTTATAAGTTTTTAATCTTAAGTTTTAGCCTAGTTTTATTAATTTTAGAGAAAACAAGAGTGAAGCCTAAGTTATTCATAAAATAGTGCAACTTGACTGCCTTTCTTTTGTCTTAAAATTTATTTTTAAACTTATTTTAAAATCTGCTCTTGGTTCCTACACAAATTAACCTGGTATGCGTGGTAGGATAATTTCCAAGAAACAGGTGATATTTAACACAGATTTAAATTCTGTAAACATTCTGTTATATATCTAATCTTGCCTCTTTGAGAATTGAAAATTATATGCAAAGTCTAAGCTAAATAAAACAAATTTGTACATTTCTATTTTAATAAATTAAAGATAAAATAATTTGATTGTATTGCAATTCTTATAAAATCTTTTGCATTTCAGCTTAATTCACATATATTTACAGGTGCTCTCCTCTCCTATACATACAACAATGTTTACAGAACTTTTAATTTGTTGTAAAATTTTATAACTAAGTCTATGCATTACATAACAATATGCATATAGACACTAATATACCTAAATGTATGCAAATATACATAAATACACCAACATATACATAAATATATGTTAATAAACATCACATGACCACCTCCTCTTATGCTTGTGTATAACTGTTGTTAAAACAGACAAAACTCACTATATATATTACCACACACACACTAGAGTAATAAATGAATGCCTGAAGGCTTGTGCATAAAATCCCTATTTAGTGCCTACTCATCCAATATCACCAGACTAGTTTCTGGCTTATGGGCATTGTCAATGAAAAGCCTTGGATCTGAGAGCACTGCATCTAGATCTTAGGATCTAATGCAACCCTCCAGAAACCACCTTTTATCTCCATTTAACTACAAAACTATGAGTTAAACTGAAAACACATTAATTTTTTCACAACAGTTATACACAAGCATAAGAGGAAGTGGTCATGTGATGTTTATTGGCGTAAAACCAATCCTTCCTAATAGGATAGTGATGATGATGGTTATTAAAGAACCCAAGACACCAAAATGTATGGGTACTGAACTGGATTCAGACCCATATGACTATATAAGCTAATGGGCTTGGATTGAAAACATTAAGGTGTTTTCAGTTTAAGACTCATAGTTTTGTAGTTAAGTGGAGATAAAATTTGATTGCTGATGGGTTGCATTAGATCCTAAGATCTAGATGCAATGCTCTCAGATCCAAGGCTCTTCACTGATGAAGGCCATAAGCCAGAAACTAGTCTGGGGATATTGGATGAGTAGACACTAGATGGGGATTTTGTAAACAAGTCTTCTGGCATCCATTGATTACTCTAGCTTGCTGTGTGTGGCAATATATATAGTGAGTTTTGCCTGTTTGAAATATATGTTATTATACATTAAAATACATTAATATATGATAATATGTGGACTTCAATGAGTTTGAACTGAGGATTAATACTTCTGTAGAACATAGTACGTGAAACATGATGCTAGACAAAAAATATCATTTCTTATCCCTAATGTCTAAATAAAAAAAATAAAAGAGAAATAATTTTAATTTTGTATGCAATCAGGAATCAAATTTTAAGTACTTAGTTATAAATCATAATTATTTTTTTATTAATCTTGGCTATCCCCAGTAATTTTAACAATCCCTTCAAAATTTACAGTGTTACCAATGCATAAACTAAAATACTAATAAACCAAAGAATTAAAATACTGATTACAAAACTTATTTCACCTAATCTGGTATCCAAGGAAAATACTTGTCATATTACAATTAATGAATATGTAAATATAATATAAAATATGTACATATTTACATTGGGGAATGGAAATAGATTTCTAGATAAAACTACCTAGTTCAAGTAGTATCTGAGGTTATATTCTTGGAAAGCTTTAAGCTTATAGGTGTTGTATGTTCTGTCCATAGCCTCACCATCTTCCATCATAAATGCATTTTCTCTGTGATTACTTTTATTATGTATGGGCCCTTATACAATGGAAAAACCTTCCCATATCTTCCTAGTAACTGATAGCTGGGTTAGACAGACTAAACCCATACCTAAGCATCTATATTGAAAGTATGCCAGTGGGGGACCTCCTATGTGCTACCAATTGGTCTAAATCAGACTTAGCTATGCAATGATCTACGACCAGATCCAATCCTGCATCTTGAGATAGTAACATGATTAAAACTTCTGGTGAGCATGGTTGTCTATAATGAAGACTCAATGGTGGAGGTTACCATGGACTCATTCCCACTTGCATTGATGTTTCTGAGCATGACTTTAGTTTGTCCCATCCAATTCTTTTGGTTCAACCCTACATGCATACAGTATAACCTTTCTAGTTTTCTCGCAAATCTGGTATAAGTTTGATTGGAGATTGCATATGGAGGTAAAGATGTGCTGAATTTAATGACTTCTCAACCAGAACATCCACTCCTTTGAGGTAAAAGCTGTTTCATAGTCTGACAAAATGACCTCTGACTTTTCCACCTCTGGAAACTAAAATCTATGAAGGAAACAAATAGTGCTTTTGATGACCACTGCTCATACAGGATTTTCCAGGACACATTTTGAAAAGATGTTGTACATGAGCAGTAGATATCTAAATCTCCAACAAGGGGGCAGCTGTCCATAATGATCAATCACTGACAACTGATTTGGCTTGGAGGGCATGATAAAGGTCATTGGGCCTGCATAGAATTTTTTGAAGTTTGTTTGTCCCTACATCTGTGGATAGTCATCAGGACTCCCTCATATAAGTTGAGCCAATGAAATTGATGCAGAGTTGCCTCTTCAGTTTTGTAAAATTTGTCATGACCTAATGATATGTGTCCATATTGGACCACATGATCTCAGAGTTCCAGGAAAATTAATATGGCTCCATGAACATTCAGCCTATTTGATACACTTCTGTAGGATGCCATTCTGGATTCTGAAACATTCTAATGCTTCTTGGCTTTGCTTACTATTGGATATCTCTCCCTCCTCAATGCAACCATTGTGAATCAGCACTTTTTTTCTTGCATATTGCAAGTTCTTTATCTGTGTTTTAATAGGTCCCTTGCAATGTGCATCATGATGACAAATGGTTCTATGGCTACTGTGAAGTTATCAGCATTGATAATGACAAGGTATTGGATTAGGATGTTCATCACAAAGTTTTCTGGTTTGAAAAAATGTGACTTGGTTATTAAATCTCTCTAAGGCCAAGTTCCATCTGACAAGGTTGTTATTTGTCTGATAGCACCTACTGAGGAACTCTAGGCAATGTTTGTCTGTGATAATGATGACCTTGTAGCTGAGAAGGCACTGCTTAATTTTTCATAGGCTCATACTTCTGTTCTGTCACAATATAGTTCAATTTGGGTCCTTTTAATGTCTAACTGCTAAAATATATTACCCATTATTGCTGCATACTATTCTCTCATAATACAACCACTCTCAAACCCACATGGCTGCTACCCATTTGTAGATAGAATGGCTGGCCAAAATTGGATTGCTACAACATAATGGTGTGGAGGAATTGCTTCTTCACCTTGTTGAATTCTCAGGCTTGTTTGTCACACCATTCCTATTTCATGTCAATTTTAATTAAATCAACCAATCCAGCAGTGTCTGGGTGAAGCCTGGGTAATGACCACATGTTTCCAAATAGTAGGCCTGAAAAAGTTTCTTATTGCTTCAATATTGTCTGCATACATCCACACTACTTCTCCATCAACTATATCTCTTAGGAAAAATATTTCCTGCCAGGCAGAGTGGCTATTCTTCAGGTTCACAGTTATATTCATTTGAAGGCATTCTCTGAAGAACTCTAAGATGCTGTAGGTGCTTGTAAAGATCCTTAGATGTGACCACCACAAGTCCATGTAACAGACCAAATGCTTCTTCGCCTCTTTCAACAATATCTAGTTTAAACACCTCATGAGACCAGCAATGATGTTAATCAGTGCAAAAAGGCATCCTCTGGAAAGATTTGCATATGGCTGCTGTGTCAGAATGCAGTGTACTTGTAATCCCTTGGGTCCAGCACCATCTGACAGTATCTGGCTATGAGGTTGAGTGTTGAAAATATCTTCTTTTTGGCAAGCACAAGAAGATCTCTCATATGCATGGCAGTGTGTCTCTTTGGGGATGGTAATGCTGTTTAACCTTATTATATGTAGACATATTCTTACAAAACAATCCCTTTTTTGATGATGACAAGTGGATTGATATAAGGTAAATGTTCTTTGCTGCTGATATCCCATTTTATCATCTGATGAATGTAGGTCTCCACCACCTGCTGATATTGGAATGGAATCGAGTATGTCTGATACTGGAAATACATTTTTTCATTGAGTTTTATCCAGTGGATGTATCCTTGGATGGTCCCCAGGATGTTGGAAAAAACCTACTTGCTGTCCTCCAAGAACACCCTTAATATCTTCTGTTCTTCCAGTTAAATGAGTGTGGCTTTCCTGACCATGTCATTTATAAGTTTCCCCTCAAAGTCTGGTTCCAATTATAGTACCTGGTTTTCTATCCAGGTAAACATAACTTTCAGACTGCAGTTCAACTGATATAGTGTTATAATATTTGTCTCAAAACTGATGACCTTCTTATGTCAACTTAAAACTCCAAATATCCACTACATCTTGCAGCAAACCCTTCATCTCAGTTTTAGTCTTTTTTCCCATTTGTGAGATAATCTGTAATTTTCTGAGCTAAACTTTGATATATGATGTCATGATGTCACCATGTCAGCCAGCCATCCCTCCACAGCAAAAAAGACCTGACTTCCCATGTAAATGCATAAGGTAACTATGGGTCAGAACTCTGATGCAATCTTGGGATGTGACCTGGTTTGTTGTACAGTTTTTATGGTACCTACTCATTGGAGTGTATTACTTTTATTCCCTTTTAGTTTTGCAGGTGACCAGTAAGTGGAATAAATTAGAAGGATCCTTTGGTGTTAAATGTTTGCTCATTTTTATAGGACCTTTTATTTCTGTTTTGGGTGTTGGGTGGCTCTTGGAACCTGACACTTGGTTCTCACTGGGCATGACCACTTGGCATCTGTGGTTTTTGATTTGGCATATTATCTCTCGGGGCTCCTTGGGAAACAGTATATAATCAATTGTAAGAAATTCAATTTCTTCTATGGTCCATGGCATTGTATATCCCATTCTGTTGGTCTTCATTCCAGAAGGTCTTTTATCAATGATGCAGCATAGTGGTTAAAATATAGGGTTTTTCTGTGTAACTTTCCATCAAGATTGGGCATATCTTTGGAGGTAGTGGGTTGTGAGGTGACTTACTCCATTTGTGTCACTCTCTGGAAATGGAATTGTTTTCTCAAACTGTTAATGTGGGTCTTTGGGATTTTCCCTACTTTATCCTTGAACACCTTCACCTGAATAAATTTGGATAAGTATGTTTGGACATTTGAAGTAGGTTCCAGTGTTATTTCTGACTGATTTATCCCCAATGCTACTGATGTTTGGACATCCTCTGTTTAAAGGTGTCACTTGTTTATTACTTTCTTCTAAAGGGCTCAATGTAATGATTCTCACACCCTTGGGGTTGTTATCTCCTGAGTCCTGTCCCTTTGTATTCAACTGCTCTCCCCAAATGATCATTTACCTGGAACACTGAGTTATCCCTATGATCTACCCCTGGTAATTCTGGGCACCCTATGCCATCCCTACTGGCTGGCCAGGTTTTTTTATGAGTCTGACTTGCTCTATAATACCAGAACCAAACCTTATGGTTCTCCTACTATCCCCTTCTACCTTGGTTATTCTGTCCTTCAAACCTTGGAGATTCTTAATTGACTTGGCTCTCTTTTTTGCAACTACTTTCTTTCCTTGGGAGATATTCTCTTTAACTTTATATAATTGTTCTTGCATCTTTTTGTATGACTTCACAAATTCTTGCTGATGTCTTTCCGCTCCCTTCTGACACCTTTGTCTTTCTTCCAAACTGCTGTGGACTGATATGGGTCCTTGGAAGAACACTTCTTGCTTGTCTAACTTATCTTCGGTCAATACAAATTACATTTTCAGTGTCGGTATGGTCTCAGTGGTCTTATTTTATGATCCATCAAGAGTTCTGTGAATTTAGCATGTGATTCATCATAACCATCCTGGCAGTCTATTCTCAACCCTTCCATTTTTTCTCTAAAGCCAGGAATTTATTTCTCATTTCCTAGTTTCATTCCTCTTTTACTTTTGTTTCTTTCCCTTTTCTTTCTCTTCTTTTTCTTCATTTCTTTCTGTTCCATTTTCCTTTCAATTTCTTTTCTCATCTCTTCTTTTGTCTTTTTATTTTAACCCTTTAACTCTTCAAATATGGATAGCAATATTTGCATGTCTACATTTACATTCTTTCTCGGTTTTGGCTCCTATGTCACCCTAGACAACTCCTTACAATACACATGAGTCTCCATGGGATTGTTCCCAGAGTGCCATCTAGTGCTTATTTCTTCTTCTATTTCCTCCTTTGTATTGCTACTATCTCTAACTATTTTTCTCTTTGACCTGAATGTTTTTTTCTTTTGTCTTTAGTTTTCTTCTCTGACTTTTCCTCTTTAAATTTCACTTACTTCTCTCACTATTTCCTCTTTTATGCTGCTATCCACTTGATTATATTTCTTTATATTTAAATCAATATTTGTTAAAAATTGGTCTATACCCTCTTATAATGGCAAGTTTGTCATCTCCCAATCCAAAGAAATGGTCCATAAAATGGTTAATGCCCTTTCCATTCAAACTCATCTCCTTCTGCCTAACCCCTAGTACTTAGTGCCTTATTTTCCATCTCAAATTAACATATGGTTTATACTAGATAACTAATAATAAAAAAAATTTTTTTTGCCAAATGTCTCAGTCCATAGCTAACAGAGTTATTAGAAAATTTTTATTAATCCATGATCTCTAATATCATATTTTTAAAATTTTGACAATACAATCCAACCTAACTCTCAAATCCCCAAATAAATTTTAATGGTGGGTCCTTTAAAATTCTCCCTCTGCTAATGAATTTATGTGTAGATGACTCTAAATCTGTTGGAGTCATCCTCAGGTTCCAGTTATAAGTACATGAGATATACATACATAAATAATAATGATGATGGACCTCACATCATACATTATGCATTAAGAATTATAAAATTTGTTATTAAAACCATAGTGTGTTACTTTAAATTTGAGTTGACAAGCAATTTATAAGTCTCATATAGAAAACAAATCTATAATATCTGAAACTATAATTGAGAAAAGTATTCATCTCCATGTACATAAACTGCTATTACTTTTCCAGGGGATCTC
The DNA here is from genome assembly GCA_028023455.1 of Epiperipatus broadwayi. NCBI lineage: Eukaryota > Metazoa > Onychophora > Udeonychophora > Euonychophora > Peripatidae > Epiperipatus > Epiperipatus broadwayi. The sequence goes on from JAQFVV010015694.1 coordinate 7,684, forward strand.
ATGGGATATGGTTCAAATTCACACCCTTATGTTGGTGCACTTTCTCCAGAAAAAATTATCTTACCCAATGGTCATATTTTTACACGTACACAACAAAATCTAGAGTTTTGGCAAATTATCCCAAGCTGATATAGATGAGAGGTTGAGATCCCAAATCAGATCACACCTCAGTTCCTTCACCAACACTGTTTAATATATGACTACATGGATGACAGATATGAGGTTACACTTAGCCTCTTTTAGTTCACATGTTGGCCGTAGCAAAGGGTGAAATATGAGACTCAGGAAATTATAAATAAATTAATAATAAATTAAAAAAATACACACATATGACTGATAAGATAATGTATATATTAATAATTAACACTAAAATAAAATAGATTTAAGTAAGATTTAGAATGAGTTGCAACACATTAAACTCTATTACAATTAAATATATTTAATTATTAAAATATAAGTAAAATAGTACTTTAAAATGGAAGTGCAAGCGCCTTACAATGATGAGTTGTTTTACATACAAGGTCTTATTTTTAGAATGCATTTTAAGTCATTTAATTTCAAGTTTATTACAATTATTATTATCTATGATTTATATATATGCTTCAATTATGCTATGCCATTCCTATGAAATTTGCCAAGAGTTAAATTTACAACAATAACAAGTGTAAAATATTTATTAATAATATATATAATGAGCAATAAATGTGCTATATATGCAGATTGTTTATATAAAATAGATCTCATGTTTAGATCAAGGCTGAAATAAATAATAGTATGGAGTGATCATAGTGAGACATTTGTAACCATAGCACTAAAACTAATTAATGATTTTGGTACCAATGTATCCTTACTCAGTAGCTCTAATATGAAGTACTTGGTGCCATAAAACCAAATGGCTTGCTACATTAATAAGGAACAATAAGTTTATGAACTTGGATCAGCAACTCAAGTGTTCTAGCCTTAAACTCAGTAATGTGCTTGGTGCTCTTAATGCAAATTTATGGAGGGAATGACCCTAATTAATAGTGGACCCATCAGAGATATAGAAAATGTTATGTACTGTACATGCTTTATAAAGGCACATTTGCCGCACTTATTACAAATACTAATATGTATTATTATTAACTAAATAAATGTGCATATATATATATATATATATATATATATATATATATGGCTGCAGAAAGGAGTTTGCTATTAACTGAAAGGAGACCCTTTGATTCCTCTTGGAGGCCTTAAAGGAACCGAGCAGGGCAAATTCCTAATGTCCACTCCATACATTCTTGTTGTTGCAGCTGTTATTACTATATGTTTATTCATATAGTATACGAACATGGATGGGCTGCTCACCAACACGCATTAGCCAGCGTGGTGAGTTTATTGGCTTTTTACCTCTGAGTTTAAGATCAAGAAACACCATGGTCTTTCTTCTCAGTGCCTGATAAGGCAGAATGAATGTTTGTGTAAATGATAAAGATTTTTCCCAATTATACAATTATGACAGACAAACATAAAGCATGGCCCTTAATCCCAGGAGGCTGTAAAGTCACCAACCAAGGCAGCGGTTGGTGTCCGAAGGCGGAGGGTGCTAAGAATATCCTGGAGGCGGACCCAGGCTGCCATTTGATGATGACTTTTTATTTAGGTACTTACAACTGCAGATCACTTTCAAGTGAAGGAAGATTGCAAGAATTAGGAAGAAGAACTGTCTTATATTAAATGGGATATTATTGGACTTTGTGAAGTTAGAAGAAAAGGTGAAGAGACAATTGATTTAAAAAGTGGACATATGCTCTATTATAAAGGCACAAATATTGGAAATACAAGTGGAGTGGGATTCATTATAAATAAAAAGTGGAAGAACAATATTGTGGAGATTGATGGTGTATCAGACAGAGTGGCAAGATTAATTATACAACTTAATAGCAGATATCAAATGCAGATAATTCAGGTTTATGCCCCAACAAGTTCTCACAGTGATGAAGTAGTAGAAGATTTTTATATGGATGTACAAAAGGCTTTTGATCAGAGTAAACAACATTTTAAAATTGTTATGGAAGATTTTAATGCTAGAATTGGTAAACAAATGAAAGATGAAAGTGTTGTAGGTATTTTTGGTTATGGTAATAGAAATGAGAAAGGACATAGACTTGTGGAGTTTGCAGAGAAGGAAAAACTTTATATTATGAATTCTTTTTTTGAGAAAAATGTTAGAAGGAAATGGACATGGAAGCATCCAAATGAAGGTACAGCAGAATTGGATTATATTTTGACTAACAGGAAATACATATTTCAAGATTGTAATGTTCTTAATAAATTTAACTCAGGAAGTGATCATCGATTAGTAAGGGGTAAGATACATGTTAATGTAAAACTAGAGAGATAAAAATTATTAAGAAAAACTATTTACAGTTGATATTCCTAATCTTCAGAAACATTCTAATGAATTTAAATTAGAACTTACAAATCGGTTTCAAGTATTAGTAGATTTTGAACATGATTCAGATTTGAATGAAATTAATATGAAAATAACTGATACACTTTTAAAAACTGCAACAAAGATAGCTGGTAGAAAAAAGCAGCAATTGACTAATAAAATTTCTACTGAGACTAGAGAACTTAAGAAGAAAAGAAGGAATATGAAGATATGCAAGAATGATGCATTAAAAAGAATTGATTATCTCGAATTTTGTAAAATGGTATGGAAAAGAGTTGAAAATGATATAAGAAAGTATAACTGTGAACTAGCAAGAAAAGCTGTAGAAGAAAATAAAAGTCTTAAGAATGTAAAACATTTTGGTATTGGTAGGAAATTTATATCTGCAATAAGGAAAAAAAGATGGAATTATTACTAAAAAGAGGGATGACATTATGAAATTGGTAGAAGATTTTTATCAAGAATTATATAGTAATAAAGAACAAGTACCTCCTATATCTATTACATCTTCCGAATTGCCCAGAATTTTAAATGAAGAAGTGAGAAATGCAATTAAATGTATGAAAAAAGGAAAGGCTCCAGGTAATGATGGAATTATAATTGATATATTAAAAGAAGCAGGTGAAGAAACAGAAAAAATATTAGCAAAGTTATATACCAAATGTCTAAATGATAAAGATGTACCGGATGATTGGAAGAATGCAGTAATAATATTAATATTTAAAAAAGGTGATAAAGAAGATATTAGAAATTACAGACCTATCAGCCTTTTATCAGTTTTATATAAAATTTTTACCAAGATAATTACAACTCGTCTACAGAGAACCTTGGATTTTCACCAACCAAGAGAACAAGCTGGATTTAAAAGTGGTTTTAGTACAGTAGATCATATTCAAGTATTGAGAGAAGTTATAGAAAGGACAAATGAATATGAGTTGTCATTATGTTTTGGATTTGTAGATTATGAAAAGGCATTTGATTCTATAAACATTTCTTCAGTGATTAAAGCATTGGATCATCAAGGTATAGATCCAGGATATTGTCATATTTTAAAGAATATTTATAAAAATGCAACAGCAACAATTAGATTACATAATGATACTGGGAAAGTCAACATTGAGAAAGGTGTAAGACAAGGTGACTCCATATCTCCAAAACTTTTTACAGCAGTGCTGCAAGAAGTATTTTGTGGATTAAAATGGGAAACTAAAGGCGTGAAAGTAAATGGAGATTATTTAAGTCATTTAGATTTCACAGATGATGTAGTTGTTTTTGCAAATAATGCTTCCGAGCTGCAGGAAATGTGCAGGAGTTATCAGATGAAAGTAGGAAAGTAGGACTAAAGATAAATGTTAAAAAGACTAAAGTAATGTTTAATCGATTTGCTCAAAATATGAAAATAAAGATTGATTATGATGAATTAGAAGAAGGTAAGAGTTACAAATACATTGGTCAGATTATTAATACAGATGGAAACATAATAGAGGAAATCAATCATAGAATTAAACTTGGTTGAAGTGCTTTTGGTAGAAATAACTTGATATTAAAAGGAAATATGCCTATGTGTTTGAAAAGAAAGGTTTTTAACAAATGTGTTTTACCAGTTCTTACTTATGGATCTGAGACTTGGACACTTAATAGAAGATAAATACAGAGACTTCAGACCACTCAAAGAAGTATGGAGAGATGTATGTTGGGAGTAACAAGAAGAGATCGAAAACGCAATGTATGGGTAAGAGAACAAACAGGTGTTACTGACCTCATTGAAAAAAATTAAAAGATTGAAGTGGAGTTGGGTTGGACATATTGCTAGAAGAGATGATAATAGATGGACAATTGAAATTTTAAACTGGATTCCAAGAGATTGTAAAAGACCCAGAAGGAGACCACATGTAAGATGGATGGATGAAATAAGAAAATGTGTAGGGGTGATGTGGAGAAGAGAAGCTAAAGATCGGAGAAGATGGATTAGACTTGGAGAGACCTTCATCCTGCAGTGGATTGATAGTGGTTGATAATGATGATATATATATATATATATATATATATATATATATATATATATATATATATATATATATATATATATATATATGGTTGATAATGATATATATATA